>SKCR01049029.1:0-39800 GCA_019454045.1 Zanthoxylum bungeanum
GGTTAGACTTGTCAATGATAAATTCAAGATACTTGCGAAAGCCTGGCAGCTTTGGCACGTTCAGGATTCCGCTTTTGCTTGAATTCACCTCATATCAAATATATTCGATACAGATAAATTTCTACCGGCCATATCCTCACAGCTTTGGTAGGTTCTCGGATATAGTCGCAGAAAATTTATCGATAAACGGTATTGACAAGACAGACCAATTAATATGCATCAAATACATATTAAATAATAACTTTATTTTCCAATAAGGATTTTTCCGCAAAATATGCTTTTACTTTATTTAATCAAATTAAATAAACACATGCATGCATAAAGACAAGATTAAAGTAAACATTGAATTTTAAAGGCATAATCATATCGGGTGTCCAGAATCAAACTCTCTCTGATTCCATTTTTATTGGAGTTTTATACGGAATTAAAGGGTTTGCGCAGCGGTACGCAGAAAACAGAATTTTCCGATTTCAAAATTTTTTCTTGGAACAATTAAATAAACTTATTTATTTAATTAACCAATACTTAAAATCTGAAATTTTAACCCAAGAAATCATATTTCTTTTAATTACCGAATTACTCCAAAATTTTGTAATTTGATCATTTTAGTTCTAAAATTGTCAAATATAATTTTGGATGATTCTAAATTATTTCTAAAATGATTTTAACATGTCCAATACATCAAATCAGAAATTACAATAAGATCCCCACAAAAGGACAAAATTGTCGAGAGGGGTACAAATTTCCCATTAATTGTGATTTGGCCCAATTTGTTCTAAACATGTCAAGATCAAATCCAATCAATCCCAAATTTGATATACATCATATACACATCATACTATGCAACATATATGAAAAGCCCCAAAATTGAATTAGGTTAAGAACCTCAATTTCATAAATTACACCAATTGCATAATTTACACTAAATTGATTTATTTCAATGTTTTAATCATTTCAGTATTTCACCAAACAAGTCTCTGTTAGTGTCCTAGACATGCCACGGGATCTCTAAGCGTGATTCGTGTGTGAATAAAATCAAAAATAAGTTGCGGAGGACTTACATTGATCGGTTGAGTTCAAAACTTTTCATGGATGTTGAAGTTTCCAAGCTCATGGGTGAGTATCCATCACCATCATTTGACTCCCATATGTGCTAGCAAGAACAAATGAAACAAATTTTATCTCCCAAGGAGAAACAAATTTTCCCAAGAGAGAGGGAAGCAATCGGCAGTCTTCAAAAGATAAACGAATAGCCTTTGATGCTCTCGGCCTTCTCAAAGAAAACAAAGAGCAAAAAAAATTTCTTTCATTCGACCAATAAAAAATAAAGTCAGTGGCCAAGTTGTTTGTTTCTCATTCGGCCAAAGGCTTTCATTCAGAAGCAAATTGCTTCTTTTCGGCCTATTTAAAAAATGAAGTCAGTGGCTTCATAATTCATTTACTCGACCAATTGCCATTCGGCCAAATGCCAGGGAGAGAGAAAAATATGAAAAATCATTTTTTAAAGATTCATTAGTTGTGTTGTATTAACTTGGTAGGTTTAATAGGGATATGAAATCCAATTTACTATCCCAACCACTTCCATCAAATAGTGACTAATTGATGTAAGTGAGTGAGTCCCATCACATTGAATTCAAAATTCTAGTAACTTACACAACACACTTTTGGGCTCAGGTTCGTTTAATCCGATTAAACGAATTTTCCGTCGCGACATAATTAAATCCAATTTAATTAAATAATAATGCCTCACAAAATTATTACGGAACTCGCTTACGAATTAATTCTAAATTAATTCGTTTGCTTGAATTCAAATCCAATTTTAATTCCGCTTTGAAATCCGATTTCATTTAATATATCTAATATATTATTTTAGCCCAATTAAAATAATTAATTAGTAAAATCTAATTTAACTATTAAATTTATTTTACCGATTAATTTCAAATTAATCGCGTTCTCTCCTCTCGACGAATTTAATCCCAGATAAATTCTCGACGCAATTAATCCCAAATTAATTATTTCTTTGATAATTAATCCCAGATTAATTCCTGCAGTAATTAATCCTAGATTAATTTTCTCTCTCTAAATTAATTCCAGATTAATTTTCTCTCTCATAATTAATCCTAGATTAATTTTTGTTCGAGTCAAATATCATCGGTGAATCTTTGGGATGCGACCCAAGTGATCATTGGATATGTTGGCAATAAATATGATCATCGGACTATCCGAACACGTGCGTACCCGGTACCACAAACTTACCGATTTACAAGACATGGTTGGCTTCTAGCAAAGCACCGTGCCTACCCAATTCTCCAGAAATATTCTGCTACGGAATACAAGATCTTTTCCAAGCGTAGTATACGTAGTATTGCGTATTACGATCCAGTATCGGATGTCACATGCTAGGCATGGGGCTGGAGTTGTGTCTACCTCATACAAAGCATATATCATATCACTAGCAACTAGTCTCTTTATGATCGGAAAGTCATGACCTAGTCATACTTCCCCGATGGCTACCAGTTATGTATCTCTGTATGATCATCATCTCCATATGACTAAAGTGATACTTCCTTCTTGACATCACACCCAATACACTACGATTCTCAGTATACCCAGAAGAGGCGTGCACAGAACCTGTTAAAGCCCTGGACGACCAAAACCAAAGTATATTGGTTATCGCAAGTATTAGCAATGCAAGTCTCAAGTTAAGACCAAATACACCTACCCTGATTCGAATTCCCATAGACACATAGTCATACTACCAATTGGATTCCGAGGAGTCTATCCAGAGCGAAGCTTTTTCCGTACCATCGGTAAATATAACCTCTTATTACACTTGCATGAGTATCCAATACCCAAATATATGAGAACTATGATGTTACGTTTCCATAACACGCACAAGTGTAATACTAGCATATTCCGCATTATCGATGTCCAGTCTCGATAATACTACGACTAGGGATATTTAATGATTAAACCTTTGTGGATTAATACTGTCTCATATCTTATTAATCCGATACTAATCATATGGACTTTTATCATTTATATATACAGGTAATCCAATTAAAAATGATAAAAGAGCAATTTCTTTTGTCACATAGTTAATTTGTACAACAACACCATGCTCTGTACAAATATGATGTTACATGTCATATATGTCCAACAATTTCCCACTTGGCCTATAGCCAATCACTCAAGTGTCTTACACTTGAACTATGTACGGGTCACTCAAACTTCTGCTGAGAAATGGATTTCGTCAGCGGATTTGCAAGGTTATCATCTGATGCGATTTATTCCATCATCACATCGCCACGATGTATCATCGAACGAATCAGATGAATTAGATGAAGTACATACTTGGATCATTGATGAGATCGTGATTCTTTAGCCTGTGCTGTAGCCCAGCCCAGCTGCTAACAGAACTACTCCTAATCCAATTAGGACTATTTAGATCCAAAATGCTTCTATTGCTGCATCAGCTGCAGCAATGTTCCGCTTTTGTTATTTATTCGGCAACAGTATCTTGCTTGGAAGATTTCCAGCTCACCGTTCTGTTATTCAAACTATATACGTACCCTTATTGTGACTTACAGTCGTTTTCATCGGTTTGGAAACTTGCAACGATGAACCCAGTCACTGTTGGACAATTATGACCCATAGCATCACTATTTGTACAGAAAATAGTGTTGTTGTACAAATTAAATGCGTGACAAAGGAAATTGCTCTTTTATCATTTGTAATTGGATTATAGGGATATATAAATGATAAAAGTCCATATGATTAGTTCCGGATTGATAAGATATGAGACAGTATTATCCATGAAGGTTTAATCATTAAAACATCCCTAGTCATATGGATGTATAAACCCAATCCATGAAGGTTTAATCATATAGGGATATATAAGATTTATATAGGGATATATAAACCCAATCCATGAAGGTTTAATCATTAAAACATCCCTAGTCGTAGTATTATCGAGATTGGACATCGATAATGCGGAATAGACTAGTATTGCACTTGTGCGTGTTAAGGGAGCATAACGGCATAGTTCTCATATATTTGGGTATTGGATACTCATGCAAATGTAATAGGAGGTTGCGTTTACCGATGGTGCGGAAACAGCTTTGCTCTAGATAGACCCCTCAAAATTCCATTGGTAGTATGACTATGTGTCTATGGAAGTCCGAATCAGGGTAGGTGTATTTGGTCTTAACCTGAGACTTGCACCGCTAATACTTGTGACAATCAATATACTTCGGTTTTGGTCATCCAGGGCTTTAACAGGTTCTGTGTACGCCTCTTCTGGGTATATTGAGAATCGTAGTGTATTGGGTGTGATGTCAAGATGGAAGTATCACTCCAGTTATAGTGGAGATGATTATCACGTAGGATACGGAACTAGTACTCTTATGTACTGTAGTCATCGAGATAATATGACTAGGTCATGCTTATCCGATTATAGAGACTAGTTACCAGAGATCTGATATGTGCTTCGTACGGGGCAGACACAATTCCAGCCCCAGGCCTAGCACGTGACATCCGATACTGGATCGCAATACGCAATACTATATATATTACGCCTAATATAGATTACATATTCCTTTAAGAATATTTCTGGAGAATTGGGTAGGCACGGTGCTTTGCTAGAAGCCAACCATGTCTTGTAAATCGGTCAAAACGTAGTACTAGGTACGTACGTGTTCGGATAGTCCGACGATCGGATTTACTGCCAATATATCCAGGGATCTCATGGGTCGCTTCCCGAAGATTCACCGATGACGTATGACTCGGACATAATTAATCTAGGATTAATTATGAGAGAGAGAAAATTAATCTGGGATTAATTACAGAGATATTTTATCTGGGATAAAATATTATTATTAAAGAGAGAGAACGATTAATTTGGAATTAATCGATAAAATAATATATTCGATATATTAAACGAAATTAGATTTCGACGCGGAATTAAAATTGGATTTTAATTCGGGCAAACGAGTTAATTTAGAATTAATTCGCTAGCGACATAAATAGTAATTTTGCTAGGCATAATTATTTAATTAAATTTGATTTAATTACGTCGCAACAGAAAATTTGTTAATTCGGAATTAGCGAACCCGAACCCGAGAGTGTTTGCCGGCCCACTCGTATTTTGAATCGAGTGGGGCCCACAAGTCACATCACGCGTCACATCACCTGTCACTTTAGTGATGGATGTCAAGTCACCTTTTGGTGATTGGCAACCAGTCACTATTCAAGATGGTGGTAGATAGAGGCATTTAATGCCATTTTCCCTCCTTTTTGCCTTTTGTTTTTTGGAAAAGCAAATAACAAAATTGTGTAGGATTTTGGATTAAGGGTTTTAGAAACAAAAAATAACTATCTCTCTCTCTTTTCTTTCTTCATGGCCGAATGGCCTTCACCATTTTCTCTATTGTTGCCGTGAACCTAGGACTCATTTTCTTGAAGATTTGTTGCAAATTTTCACAAGAGCTATCACTCAAGGGGGGTCAAACAAAGGTGATAGGGAAACCCATTCATGAGCATGGAATCACACTTAAAGCTTGGAGCTTGAAGGAGCACAAATGGAGGCGTTGACCGAAACTTCAAGGAGCACAAAAGGGCTTGACCGAGAGCTTCAATGGAGAAGAAATTTTTGTGTTCTTCGCATCGCAAAAGCCGATCAAAGTGAGTATTCCGCAACTTTACTTTGATGTATTCGCATATTTCATTGCTTAATTTGATCTTGGTTTGACCTAGAAAACCCAACAATGGTATCAAAGCCTTGATTAAGCATGAAATTAATTTAGGGTAAAATTTGGGTAAAATTGATTTGAGCATGATTTGATAAAATTGATTGATTGAGTATGCTTGAATGATGATAACTTGGAGTTATATGTGATCAATTTAATGAAAATTGAATTGGATTAATTTTCCCCAAACTAGTAGGCTTGGCCGAAAGTTAGCAATGCCCTAATGTCATGGTGATTTTTGTTTTTTGATCATTGGATGAGTTGAAAGACTTGGGATAAATTGATTTAGGATTTAATTGGATTAAAATCGAAATCAGATTTGAAAAACCCTAAATTGCCGTGAGTTATAAGCATGGAAATGAGATGATTTTTTGATTCAATAATGTTGGACATGTGTTGATGATGATAAGCATGATTAATTATGTTAATTGGTATTTTGGAAATGTTAATTTGACTAATTAATTATGGCTAATAAACTTTAGTTAATTAAATTGTGAAATTTGGAATTTTGGAATTTAATTAGTTGGGCTAAATTTGGTATTGGGCTTTTAAAGTTGTATTTGGGCTTAATGGGCTTGGTTGGGCCAAGCTTAGTTTAGGTTAATTGGTTGGATCCAATTGGGCCCAAAACCATATCCATAAAGTCCAAATATGATTAAATGGACCTTTAAAATGTTAATTGGGCCTAATAGGCCTAAATTGATTTTTGGCAAAGGGTGATTCATTATTGAGCTTTGGTTGCCAAAGTCCATGCCTTATAAATTAATTGAAAGCACATTGGACTTTAATTAAATTGACATTAGATGTTAATTGGACTTTGAGACCCGTAATGATTAGATTTAGAATCTAAGTCGCAAAGGCTCATTAATAAAGTGTAATTATTTAATTTGGAATTAAATAAAGAATTAGTATTGAATGCAAATTAAATTGGATTTAATATTGTAGTTTAATATAATTCAAGAATTCGTACTTTGAGTACTTATTCTTAAAACGACTTGGACTCGCAAATCAAATCTTTGTTTGAACATTGGATGGTCATTAATTTCATATTAATTAATTGGATTAGATTGATTGATAACATGCTTTGTGTGAATACATGGATGTGATGTATGAATAATGTATATCGGATGGATATTATATGGGTGAGGGCAATTTTGGAAATTATTGTAATAAATTTAGAATTTATTAAATTGGACCTGCGTGTCCAGCCTATTACCTCTTGACTCTTTGTATTTCTCTTCTCACCTATTCCCCTCAATGTAAATGAGGTTTCTTTAGAAGTGTTATGTAATTGTGTAGAAGTAAGATTTGTGCTAGCGGGAGAGAGGAAATGGAGAGATTTGTTCTAGGAACAAGTTGTTTTAAATATCCATCTGCATATCATTATTAATTTATTTACCACGCCTTATTATGCTTTTAGAATGCATGTTTAAGGGTGTATGATGAGACCTAATCAAAGATAATTAATTGGTTGCCAATTACGCGAAAAACCCTCAACATATATTAAGTGTTTTCCTTCCATTGAGTGATTCTTACTCAAGATCCAAGATTGGCACTGGTTTGTTGGCCAAAGTCAAGACCTTTGTCCATCGCGGATGTGTTTGAATCATGAAGGCTTTATTCCATATCGCATGTCTTGTCCAAGTTGTGATTTGTTGGCCAAAGTCAAGATCACTTCTTGTCCATCGACATCGATTACGAAGTTTTCCAAAGTCAATGGGTCCCGCTTAACTGGAATCATTAAGTTTGTTATGCCAAAGCCAAGGCTTAATTGATTCAGAGGAAAAAAGGTTAGGAAATATATTGGATATATTAGATATATGTTTCGGACTTGGATGTCCACCTACTGGATCTAGGAGTTGGATGCGATCCAATTGATCTTAGAGATCTACCTAGTTAAATATCATACAATTTGTTGGCCAAAGTCAAGTTTGTGTGTTATTTAACGGGATCCTAGCCCACTAGGAAACAAGGTTTCCCGAGTACTCAACAGAGGGTTAGAGGCTCGCTGAAAAATAGTGGGAGACAAGTATTAAATTTGCAAATTCGTTTAAATACTTGCCAATACGCGCTCATTTAAATTTTTCGTCATTACTTAAATATATATTAGTTGGACTAATATCGTTGTTTTGAATTAAACAGTTGGACTTTATTCAAACTACTTCAATTTATAGTTGATTATATAATTGGATTACAGTAATCAATATATTTGAATTTAACCAATTAAATTATAGTTGATTATATAGTTAGACTATAGTAATCATTATATTCAATAGTACCTGAAATCGTTGATTGGATAGTTGGACTGTAGCAATCAAGATAACTGAAAGATTAGCGTTTAAAACATAAACCTGGGTAAAAATGTCTTTAAACGGCTTTAATTTTCAAATTGGGGATAAAACCTCAGGATAGTCCTGGGAACTGAGAAATTATTCTATTTGATAGAACAACCTCTTGAGCCTAAGCCCGAAGTTGAGCAAATAGTAGAACATGATCTTTGGAAGATTAATGTGATTATAACTTTAGTGCTCAATCCTTTATGCTTACTGTAATGACACTTTAATTCCGTCGTCAGAATTAAGGATTGCATCCTTATACCATGAAGATGAAATTAAAGATCTTCATAGATCTATTCTTAGATCTTAGAAGTACAAATTGCATAAGAAGCTCTTTAACTCGTGTATGTCAGAGGGTACATCTGTCGAGCACTAGGTGTCGCAGATGATTGCTGACATCAATCAGCTAGGTTAGCTGGGCATTACCTACGTGGCCGAGACTACCAAAGATTTGATCTTATAGTCTCTACCTGAAAGCTGTGGCAGGTTCATTGTGAATCAATAGTAAACTCTTGGAGAGTTTATGGCTATACTCTAGGAGGCAGAGCCAGAGCTTCTAAATGGGGCAAAGGAAAAATCATCACAGTCTTCTGGGAAGATAAAGGACATATCCCAGATGTCTGCCTAAACTGTGGCAAAAAGGGTCACTGGAAGCGTGACTGCCATATGGACAAAGAAGACATGAAGGAAGTGAAGAGGGGCAAGGCTCCGGCTTCAAATATATTTGTCATAAATATGTTCACTGTTAGTTTCAAAATTGGATTTTGATACTAAGTATTGTACATAAATATGTACTGATGTGTGGAATCTGCTGATTAGCAGGATATTGACTTCAGTTGAGATTGATCTGCGAATCGGAAACGGGACAAGAGTCGTTTTTTTAACCGTAGAGACCTAAGTTTAAGAACTACATTTCGGGTGTGTACTTAAATTAGGAAAGTGTTATAATGTACCTAGTTTGACTAGAAACATTATCTCTATATCAGGGTTTAATCCGTTGCGGATATACCTTTATATTCTAGAACACTAAAGTGTTTTATTTTATAAAGATGATATTGAGATAAACACATTAGATGTGAATAACAGTATTTATATTCTGAATATAAATGAATTTCAAACGTATGACATGACAAACAAATAGCTCAAACTGAATTAATCAGATAAGACTTATTTGTGGCGTTGTAGTCAGGGACACATAAACAAGACTCGTATATCCACACTTTTAAAGAGTGGATACTATGACGGATTTGATCCTATTCAAATAATGTCTACGAATCTAGTTTATTAGGCAAAGTGCCTAAAACACCTTTTACTTGGTAAAAGTGCAAGTGCCACCGATCTGTTAGCCCTCGTTCATAGTGACGTAAGTGGGCCTATATCTAGCTAGGCTAGAAGTGGATATGAACACTTCATAACCTTTACAGATGCGGAATCGCGTTATGGTTATGTGTTTCTTCTGAAACATAAATCGGAAACTTTTGATAAATTCAAAGAGTTTCGACACGAAGTAGACAAACAGATCGGCAAGAGTATTAAAACCGTCACAGTTAGACCGTGGTGGAAAATACTTAAGCAATAATTTTCTCAATTACTTAAAAGAGTATAGTATTCTTTCAACGTGGACTCTTCCCGGAACACCTAAATTGAGCGGTGTGTCCGAACGGAGAAACCGAACCTTGTTGGACATAGTAAGGTTAATCATGAGTCGCTCTGAGCTACCATTTTCCTTCTAGGGATACTCACTAAACAGCAAAACTTATTTTGAATAGGGTTCCATGAAAATCTTTTTGACAGATTTCATATTAGATATGAACATGAAATAAACCGGGTTTTCTCATTCCTGAAGATTTGGGTATGCTGGGCATATGTTTGGATGATACCAAACTATAACCCAAATCGGATAAGTGCCTAAATTGTAGGTTATCCTAGGGTAACCAAAGTACAGTACTTAATACAACTCACAAGAGAAAAATTTAATTGTTGCTCTCCATGCGGTTTTCCTAAGAGGAATACCAATATGCAGTGGTAAGTGGGAGGAAAGTAAAACTCGATGAAAATCGAAGTAATACTGTTCTAGGCACTGAATCCTTAATGGAACACAAACAGTTCATCAAGGATGAAACTGTACCACAATCTTCAAATACACAAGAACCGCGTAAGTCGGAGAGAGTCAGAAAACAACCTGGGAGGTATGGGTTTCTGATCTCACCTCATAAAGATGTCAATCTTATTGAGGAAGACAAATTGACTACGTATAAGGAAGTGATACAAGGTATCGACTCCCTATTATGGCAAAGTGCCATGATGTCCGAAATGGATTCTATGTATACCAACCAAGTTTAGACACTGGTTGATGTACCGGAAGGCAATGTGCCTATTGGTACTATATAAGTCTTCAAGGAAGACATACATGGATGGCAACATACAACGTACTAAGCTAGGCTTGTTGTGAAAAGGTATCGTTATCAACATTGTGTTGATTACAATGAAACCTTTTACTCATTGCCATGATTAAAATCCATTTGGATAATGCTTGCTAATGCTGCATGTTTTATTTATGAAATGTGACAGCTGAACGTCAAAATCACTTTCCTTAAACGGAAACCTTTTGGAGGATGTTTACAACATCCTGACGGTTTTTTCATACCAAAACAAGCAAACAAGGTTTGCAAGATAAATCGATCCATGTATGGATTGAAGTAAGCATTGCGTTCTTGAAACTATCGTTTTGATGTAATCATAATGGTATATGATTTGATTCAAAATGAAAATGATTCTTGTGTATATAAGGAGGTTAGTGGGAGCGCACTGACAATGACTGTCCTAAATAATGATGATGTATCATTTCTTGGAAATGATATTCCCATAATACAATCGGTGAAAGCTTGGCTTTCATGAAAATTCTCCGTAGAATACTTGGGAGAGACAACCTTTATTCTAGGAATAAGGATCTACTGGGATAGATCTAAAAGTCTTTGGCACTCTCCGAGAACTCGTACATTGAAATAAATGTACGCGACCTGGTGTCTCATATGCTTTGAGCACATGGAGTCACAATCAGGCCAATCCAAGTGATAGTCACTGGATTGATGTTAAGAACATCCTTAAGTATCTTAGATGAACTAAGGATGCTTTCTTAAACTATGGAGAAGGAGAACTTGAAGTGACTGGGTTCACTGTTGCAAGTTTCCTAACCGATAAAAACGACTATAAGTCGCAATAAAGGTACTATATAGTTTGAATAACGGAACAGTGAGCTGGAACTCTTCCAAACAAGATAATATTGCTGAATAAACAACAAAAGCGGAATATTGTTGCAGCTGAGGCAGCAATTGAATCCATTTGGATCTTAATAATCCTAATTGGATTAGGAGTAATTATGTTAGCAGCTGAGCTAGGCTACAGCACAGGCTAAAGAATTAATGGTCTCATCAACGATCCAAGTATATACTTCAACTATTCATCTGATTCGTTCGGATCATACATCGTGGTGATGTGATGATCGAATAAATCACATCAGATGATAACTTTGCAAATCCGCTGACGAAAGCAGTTTCTCAGTAGAATTTTGAGCGAACTGTACATATGATGAGTGGTATTTATATCATTATTTCCCACTCATCTAACCTAATATTTTGTATAGTTTCTCGGGTTTTGTGAACATTTTGATGTGTTTTGTGTTGTTTTGCAGATAAATAAAGTTTGGGAAGCATTTGAAGCAATTTGGGGCAAAATAGAGGAAAAATGACAAAAGGGCAATTTTGTAATTTGTCAGCGTCGCGACGCCAAGACCCTACGTGTCGCGACGCCTAAAGTGAGCCGGTCATGCTAATGTGCGCTTAGGGACACGTGTCAGAATCTGAGAAATTGGACTTGCTAACGTGCGCCGACCTTGCTAACGTGCGCCGTGCCACGTGTCATCATCACAGTAGATCAGCTAAAATACGCCGTCTGCCACGTGTCGAAATCTCATTGGACCAAAGCAATCACGTGCCACGTGTCGAGTTCTCATTGGACCGAATCACCGGCGAATCACATGCTGCCACGTGTCAATCTCTCATTGGACCAATCCTAAGCGCGTGCCACGTGTCAAATGTTCATTGGACCGAAAGCTCAACTAATCACCGTGTGCCACATGTCGACTTCTCATTGCACCACCTTCACCGCGTGACACGTGTCACCACCTGATTCTTCCGATGAAATACGCGTGGTCAACCCGCGTAGACCAAAGACGCGTGCTGGCGTCGCGACGCCAAGCACTATAGCGTCGCGACGCCCACTGCCGAATCTGCCTATAAATTCAGGCCTTCACCACTTCATTTGGTGTGCTTTCCTTGGGATTTTTTCCCTGATTTCATAGGAAGCATCTAGTTTTGTAATATTAAAATTATGTATTTTTTTTTTAGTTTTTATTACAGCTTTTTATTTATTTACTTTATGTTTTGTAGTTAAATTTCTGCTGGGGTAAAAGGTGAAATATTTAATATAATTATCTAGGTAAATCTCACTTAACTATAATTTATAAATTATAATTTAACCGGATTAATTAATGTCAGACTTTATTACCGCCTATATGGTCGGGTTAAATATAAATTACTTTATCGCCTATATGGCTGGTCTTTATGTGACAGATAATTACCGCCTATATGGCTGGTGTAGTTGGACTAAATGGATTACCGCCTATATGGCTGGTTTTAAATGTTTAACATTATTAATTCCTGAGAAAGCATAACATAAAATAATTTATATATTATATAATAAGTGAGATTCCTAGATAAGAAATATTAAATGTGGATCCTCTAACCCCCAGCATTTTATTTTATTCTAGGGAAGTGATGAAACACAATATTCACACTTAATAATTGATTTTCTTTTTATGGGTAATTCTTTAGTTTGTTTATTGAGTCTTAAGCTTAATGCTTCTTGTTGTCTGATCACCAATAAGATTGATTTGGTAAACTTAAAATGAACTAGACATAGGGATTTTAGGTTTCAGCCTTAGATTCAATAGCTCACGATCTTTCTTGAGGATAGATAACCCTTTAATAGATTTCCTTACAGGATAGACATATACCTGTCGGGCGGGGGTAGCCATAATTGGAACTTGGTCTTAATGAATCCAGGTAATTTGGTTGACATAGGAATATGGTTCAATTGGGTTATACTGGGTATTTGCGTCTGACCATCGGAAGAGGCTTTTGCATATCATCGTGTTCCAGGTTAACAAATTGATTTATTACACATAAATAAGAGAATCAATTCATCTTTATAATAATATAGTGTGGAGTCACGACCATAGATCCTTGAGTCTTTTCTTTTATTTTCCTTAGTATTTTCTTTTGAGTATGTTTTTATTTTATTTTGCAAAACCACATTCAACCAACTAAAAGCAATCAATTCCCTTCTCTCTATAATTAGATACTTGTCAATAAGTAATATCAATAATTAATAACAACGGTAGGAATTAAGTCCTTGTGGGATCAATATTTTTATACTGCTTGAACGATACGTACGCTTGCGTTATATGTGTCTGTTTACGCCGGTAAACATAGTTCAAGTGTAGGACACTTGAGTGATTGGCTATAGGCCAAGTGGGAGATTGTTGGACAATTATGACCCATAGCATCACTATTTGTATAACACATAGTGTTGTTGTACAAATTAACTAGGTGACAAAGGAAATTACTCTTTGTAGGACACATAAATCGACGACGCTGTCCCGGGCTTGTGGTCCGGTTGGGAGTACGGAATAGCCCGCGGGGGAACTAAACCGGAGAACTAAAAATAGAGTCGCCACCCGGTGTGAACCGGGATAAAGATTTAAGGCCGTATTCACCACTCGCAAGGGAAGACCTCAAACCGTTGGGTTCAGAATGGTCCATTACTTATGCCACTTGTAATGATATGATTTGTGCAATAGTACAACCAAATCTCATGCAACACGTACCAGATAATTTAAGCAACATGCAAGTTTGCACACCCATAATCGTAGATGAAAGAAATGAAGGCAAGATACATAATTCATGAACGTATTAAGCAATAAAATGCAATAATGTAACTAATAACAACTATAAAGGCATTGATGATAAAAGCGAGGACACAATCTCATGAGCATATCGAATAAATACGAAAAATATAAACAAAAAATAACGGTAAAGGCATACATATTAAAGAGAGGCAATTAAGTGCATAATGTAGAGAGATAACTAAAGAGGCAATTAAGTGCATAAATATTGAAGAGAGCTAACTAAACATATGATGGGGAAGGGAATGACTAGGGGAACAAACATGCATGAAACATGATGAAGGAATCTGTCCAGTGTGTGCGTGTTCATGTAGCGTTCGTAAATACGTTCGAACGGTAAACAGAATGCAAGCGTTCGAGTAGCATTTGATAACGCGTTCGAATGATAAATAGAATGTCTGCGTTCGTATAGCGTTTGATAACGAGTTCGAATGGGATGGGACCTAATGCGTGATACAATAAAATGCATGCGCGTTCGAGTAGCGTTCTGAGTTGCGTTCGAACGAAATAATACATAATGCATACATTCGTGTAGCGTTTTGGAAATGCGTTCGAACGGAATAAGATATAATGCATACATTCGTGTAGTGTTTGGAAACACGTTTGAACGAGATTGCCAAAATGGCATCTGAAATGACACAAAAACATATGTGGATGAACAAATACAGAATGTAGAACCTCGTGTGCCCGATGGAACATATTTCACATTCAATCGGGTGCACCTCGTCCGGCACGACAAAACATCGTGGAAAAGGTAGACTTTAGGCATTTCCCTCGAATAGAGGACCTTTAATCCACCCTAGTTAGCCCATGCGCATTATATTATAATGCATATAAAATAAAGACGACGATAATATAGGATACAAGGTTGGATGAAACGAAATGTGTGAATCTCTCAGTGGTACGTGGCATTGTATCCCGAGTGCAAACCGCAATACCGTCTATTCGGATTCGGCTACGGAATTTACGTCCGGGTTTCCATCCGATATACCACAAGAGAGAACACATATTCCATTCATCCAAGGACCACAACATATATCAACAAACGACTCTCATGCGAGGGAATTCTAATAAACAATGAAAAAACATGAGAATAAATAAGAAGGGTGCCCTCAGGTCTAACCTCTTAGGTCGTCTCTCGAAAGTGCGTTACACGGCCGTCGGAAGGGTTGATGCTCCGTAACTCCTCCGGTTCACTGGTCCACTGCTCTCGTTCGCTGCCTTGCTATTTTGAGTTGTCGTTTCCTCTGTTTTGTTGCTGTTTTCACTGTATTTTCTGGTGACAGTATTGGCTTACTGGTTTTCGGTAAATAAGGGACTGTTTTTTCCTTTTTAAAGGGTATTGGGCTGTTGTTTTATGCGGTAATTGAGGTGTCTTAAGGTACATTTTTTTGGTCACTGTTTTTCGTTATTTAGGTTACTGTTTTGCGGTGTTTGGGCTGCTGTTTGAGTGTGTATTTTCAGGGTCTGCAGTACAGTTCAGGGAGTTATTCTCGGTGATAGGTAGTGTGGTTAATGTGAGGCTTATGGTGCTGCAATGTGAAGGTGTTTTGAGGGCTGTGTGATGCTGCAATGGATGGGTTATTTGGTGAGTGTTTCCGTGATGGTGGAGTATAGTAGAAGAGAAAATTATTTGCTTGCTTCTTGCTTTTTTTTTGCTTGGGCGTGTATGCTAGGAGCGGGCAAGGGTTGGATTTGTGTTTCTTTTATAGGCAAATGCTAGGGTTCCTCTTGTTTGAATAGGAATGGGATTTGTGTAATTATGGAGGATATATTTTATTAGTGTCACACAAGGAAAACATCTACTTAATTAGGGATATGATTGGGCTTGATTGGGAAGATGATATATTTGATTTGTTTTATTTAGGTATGTGAATTATTTAGATTGGAATGTGATTTATTTAATTTAGGAAGGATATTATTTTAATTTGTGACATGTTTTAAATGTTTTAATTATTTTTGGGTGGGTTTTGGTGGGCTAATTGGGCTTGGGCGTGAGGCTAGCAACAAAACTAGAAGTACCGACACCGTTCGAATGCCGATTCAAACGCTATACGAACGCCCGCAATCTACTTGATGTTCGAACATGTTCACGAATGCAGCACGAACGAAAGCAGTGAACATATGAATTGAATCTGATGATATACTTATTCTTAATTTCCCCTTCCGACATTCATTTCCTGTGACTTCCGCAACCTAAAGAGTAGTGCCTCCGTACGAGACTCATCATCGGGACTTATATGAAAAAATGCAGTGCCTACAGTCGCTCACACTTTGATGGGACTTGTGCTGTGTGTGACAATGACAATCCTATCAAAGTTATGCAATGCATTTTTACTTACCTGGCTCGCCAGCTGCCACCTGACTTGTCTGCGGCTCCGAACGGAGTTGATGATACAGTGAGCCTCGACCCTCGGATATATCCCATTAACTGCAACCGACGATGTAGTGGGTGCTCGACCCTGGGACGCATCTCGGAACTACAACTGCTGATACAGTGGGTCCTCGACACTGGGACGCATCCTAATAACTATAACGGACAACGTGGGCCTCGACCTTGGGACGCATCCCAATACCGCTGACATTGTGGGTCACGACCCTGGGATGCATCCCCGAAACTGATGATGCAGGAGGCCAACGACCCTGGGACACATCCCGATAACGTTGACAATGTGTGTCACGACCCTGGGACGCATCCCCAAAACTGATGATGCAGGGGGCCAACGACCCTGGGACGTACCCCGATAACCGCAACTGATAACAGGGGCCTCGACCCTAGGACGCATCCCAAAAATGTTGACAATGTGGGTCACGACCCTAGGACGCATCCCCAAAACTGCTGATGATGTGGGTCATGACCCTGAGACTCATCCCCAAAACTGCTGATGATATGGGTCACGACCCTGGGACGCATCCCCAAAACTGCTGATGATGTGGGTCACGACCCTAGGGCGCATCCCCAAAACTGCTGATACTGATGTGGGCCTCACCCCCGGGACTCATCCCCAAAACTGATGCTGATGTGGGTCACGACCCTGGGACGCATCCCCTAAAACTGATACTGATGTGGGTCTCGACCCTGGGACTCATCCCCAAACTGATACTGATGTAGGTCTCGACCCTGGGACTCATCCCCAAACTGATACTGATGTGGGCCCCTAAACTGATGCTGATGGGGTCTCGACCCTGGGACTCATCCCCAAACTGATACTGATGTGGGCCTCGGCCCACAGACTGATACTGATGTGGGCCTCGGCCCACAGACTGATACTGATGTGGGCCTCGCCCCCAAACTGTTACTGATGTGGGCTCACCCCCAAACCGATACTGATATGGGCTTCGCCCCCAAACTCATACGGATGTGGGCCTCGCCCCTAAACTGATGCTGATGTGGGCCTCGCCCCCAAGCTAATACTGAAGTGGGCCTCGACCCTGGGACTCATCCCCAAAATTGCTGATCATATGTGTGGGCCTCAACCCTGGGACTCATCCCCAAAACTACTACTGATGTGTGTCACGACCCCGGGACTCATCCCTAAAACTGATACTAGTGTGGGCCTCGCCCCCGGGACTCATCCCCAAAACTGATGCTGATGTGGGCCTCGACCCTGGGACTCATCCCCAACTGATATTGATGTGGACCTCGGCCCACAGACTGATACTGATGCCCCCAAACCGATACCGATATAGGCCTCGCCCCTAAACTGATGCGGATGTGGGCCTTGACCCAAAACGGATGCTGATGTGGGCCTCGCCCCCAAGCTGATACTGATGTGGGCCTCGACTTTGGGACCCATCCCCAAAATTACTGATGATATGTGTGGGCCTCGACCTTGGAACGCATCCCCAAAACTGATGCTGATGTGGGCGTCGACCCTGGGACTCATCCTCAAACTGATACTGATGTGGGCCTCGGCCCAAAGACTGATACTGATGTGGACCTCACCCTCAAACTAATACTGATGTGGGCTCGCCCCCAAACTGATACTGATGTGGGCCTCGCCCCCAAACTAATGCGGATGTGGGCCTCGCCCCTAAAATGATGCTGATGTGGGCCTCGCCCCCAAGCTGATACTAATGTGGGCCTCGACCCTGGGACTCATCCCCAAAACTAATACTAGTGTGGGCCTCACCCCCGGGACTCATCCCCAAAATTGATGCTGATGTGGGCCTCGACCCTGGGACGCATCCCCAAAACTGCTACTGATGTGGGTCACGACCATTGGACTCATCCCCAAACTGATACTAGTGATGTAATGGTTCATTCCAACATACCGTACTGCCTCTCACGAGATAATCCTGATAGCTAAACATATTTTCGTCCCCAACGGATGCTTCGTATCGAAACCAGAGAACCTTCAAAGTACTTAATACACTTAGATCCGCTCGTCTGAATGAGTGATCTGAACTAGACTCTTAGTGTGTGTGTGCCAAGGCTCTTTCACAGCTTAATCCTTAAGTAAGCTAACTCGATGACTTTGTCGCGAAGAATCGGATCAGTGGGTCTAACCAACCTAGATGTCTTTATCACACTCTGTGATTACTTTTTCGTACTCAACATGATATGGTTTTCTTCTTTTTTCTCTTGTCTCTTTCTCTTTTTTTCGACACACCTACCCTTTAAAGTAGCATTTCTCCTCATGATGGTCCTAATACTCGCCCATGGGTAGCTTCACGCTTATCAGTTATAGGCGGTCTATTTTTTTTCTTTTCTTTTCAGAGACTTTTTCTTTGTTTCCAACCATATCATATATCATAGCATAATTAAACCAGGATGGACATCTAGGCAAACGGTCATTCATTGATCCATCATCTCTTCAACTAGTCATCTTGCCGACTACTCAGGCTTCCACCACTAAGATCTCGTGATCAAGTGCTCGCGAGTCTAGCTGAGATCAACTATTCAAAATATCGGATGAGAGCACATCTCGCACTTACCTTTTCTAAGGTTTCTCCCTACAGCAAACAATGTCATCACCGGACATATGTCTAACCATCAATGACTTCTCTCTCTTCTCTTTTTTTTTCACTCACTCCATGGAATTCTTCCTTTCCACCACTGATAATGTGGGCTTCGCCCCCCTGGGATCCATTCCTGAAACTTATACTAGTATGGGCCTCAACCCTGAGATTCCTTCCTGAGACAATACTGATGCGGGCCTCAACCCAGTGATTCATTCCTGAAACTGATATTGATTCTGATTCATTCCTAAGACTGATGTGGGCCTTAACCCAATGATTCATTCCTAAAACTGATGACACTGTACTGTTGCTGCTTCTGATTGGCTTACCTTTGCCGCTTTCTCTTTTTCTTCTTTGAAACCTGTGCATACAAAACAAAACAAACCCAAAAAGGAATGCAAAATACGTTACGTGTATGCATGTATGCATGAATGATTTTCCTATCCCATTAGATTAGGTCTTCTGTCAATTCCCTTGGTGACTGCTCGGTCTTCTTTCCCACAGGAAAATTACTGCTTCAATTTATCCACGTTGATCGGCTCGGTGAACTCGTTCCCTTCCAATCTGACAATCTCACTGCCCCATTTCCCATCACTTTCTGGACTATGTAAAGTCCTTCCCAGTTGGGTCTGAACCTTCCCATCGGGTCTGTCGTCGACGGCTTTGACTGCTTAAGTACCAGATCACCCTTTTTGATCTTGGTAGGACGCACCTTCTTGTTGAATGCCCGAGCCAACCTCTTCTGGTATATCTACATGTGATGTAAGGACTTCATCCTCTTCTCATCCAGCAGTGTTAACTGTTCAAATCTCCGCAGGTCCATTCTTGTTCAGGTAACTCTGTTTCTGCTAATACCCGCATGAACTGTATCTCAACTTCCACCCGCGGTACTGTTTCCATTGCCTGTCGAGATTCTTCTTTTCTCGGACACTTCAGCCGGATGCCATTTACTTATCTCTCTATCCTTGCCATAAGGCTTTCTGTTTCTCAGATTCCTTTTCCCCGATATCCATGTTTGCTAAACCTTCCTGACAAACTTTTTATTTTTATTCTCTAACCCAACGGATATCTATGATGGCTTTTAAGACATAGGGGTTAATATGATGCATGTGTGCATGAGATGCATGAGATGCGTGCGATGTATGGAATATATAAGTCGACTCATTACCATTTTAAAGCATTCAATTATACTATTGCGCGGTGCAAACTTGTCCCAGTTGAAAAGGCCCAAGATGTTTACACTTTTGCGATAACATGGCTAAACAACTTCAAATGATAGAAGGCCTAAACACAAAATGCCCCATTGGTATTTCAGAAGCTTTTGGCCCAATTGTCATAAAGCACGGACTCGTCCCTATTTAAATGGCCCAACAAGCCCATACCTCATGACAAAAAGTCCAACTGAATCAAAATGACAACGGTCCTAAACACAAGCATAACATAATAGTTTCTATTGGTCCTACAACTACAGTTCATATGTGGGTTTATAGGGTTATAGACAAAGGCTTCCGCTGGCGAAGGATTACCCACAACTAGGACTCCCCACTCAAGGGTTCGAGCGACCAAGTGAGCGCACCTTTTTTATACCTTACGGTACGTGCCAACAAGTTATGATACGTGACTAACTGCCAAATGGATTTCTTATTGTAGATTCCCCAGAGGGAGGGTAGAGCGAACTCTCTTAAATACCCAAGCCTCTTAGGCTCTTATCGCCTTGGTGACAGGAATAAACAACAAGTCCTCCAAATTAGTCTGTCACAACGAGCTACGGGTAATGGTTATCTAGGTGCCTTCACAATTTTTCCTTATAGAAAGGTATTGAATGAAGGAAGACACCAAACCATCACCTAGCCTTAACAATGCCTTTGATTAAACCCTTTTAACCCACTATAGACACGGTTAACTAAAGCACAAATCACAATCATTACAAGACATTATTTCGGGGCCGATTCTCTATCCCCAGTGGAGTATGGAATAGCTCGCGGGGGAACTAAACCAGAGAACTAAAAAATAGAGTCGCCATCTGGTGTGAACCAGGACAAAGATTTAAGGCCGCACTCACCCATCGCAAGGGAAGACCTTAAACCGTTGGGTTCAGAATGGTCCATTACTTATGCCACTTGTAATGATATGATTTGTGCAATAGTACAACCAAATCTCATGCAACACGTACCAGATAATTTAAGCAACATGCAAGTTTGCACACCAATAATCGTAGATGAAAGAAATGAAGGCAAGATACATAATTCATGAACGTATTAAGCAATAAAGTGCAATAATGTAACTAATAACAACTATAAAGGCATTGATGATAAAAGCGAGGACACAATCTCATGAGCATATCGAATAAATGCGGAAAATATAAACAAACAATAACGGTAAATGCATACATATTAAAGAGAGGCAATTAAGTGCATAATATAAAGAGATAACTAAAGAGGCAATTAAGTGCATAAATATTGAAGAGAGCTAACTAAACATATGATGGGGAAGAGAATGACTAGGGGAACAAACATAGAGCTAACTAAACATATGATGGGGAAGGGAATGATTAGGGGAACAAACATGCATGAAACATGATGAAGGAATTTATCCAGTGTGTGCGTGTTCATGTAGCATTCGTAAACGCTTTCGAATGGTAAACAGAATGCAAGCGTTCGAGTAGCGTTTGATAACGCGTTGGAACGATAAACAGAATGTCCGCATTCATATAGCGTTTGATAACGCGTTCGAACGGGATGGGACCTGATGTGTGATACAATAAAATACATACGCATTCCAGTAGCGTTATGAGGCACGTTCGAACAGAATAAGACAGAATGCACACGTTCGTGTAGCGTTCGTAAACGCATTCGAACAGAATAAGACAGAATGCATACGTTCGTGTAGCGTTTGGAAACACGTTCGAACGAGAATGCCAAAATGGCATCTGAAATGACACAAACACATATGTGGATGAACAAATACACAATGTAGGACCTCGTGTGCCCGATGGAACATATTTCACATTCAATCAGGTGCACCTCGTCTGGCGCGGCAAAACATCGAGGAAAAGGTAGCCTTTAGGCATTTCCCTCGAATAGAGGACCTTTAATCCACCCTAGTTAGCCCATGCGCATTATATTACAATGCATATAAAATAAAGACAACGATAATATAGGACTTCGTATGCTCGATTAAACATATCTCACATTCAATCAAACATACTCCGTCCGGCGCGGCAAAACATCGTGGAAAAGGTAGCCTTCAGGCATTTCCCTCGAATAGAGGACCTTTAATCCACCCTAGTTAGCCCATGCGCATTATATTACAATACATATAAAATAAAGACAACGATAATATAGGACCTCATATGCTCGATTAAACATATCTCACATTCAATCAAACATACTCCGTCCGGCGCAGTAAAACATCGTGGAAAAGGTAGCCTTTAGGCATTTCCCTCGAATAGAGGACCTTTAATCCACCCTAGTTAGCCCATGCTCACTATATCATCATGCATAAATAAGTAACATGCAGAAAGTAATAGCATACTAACGACTAAATCATGCCTAAAAGATAAATAACATACTAGCAACCCAATCATGCTCGAATACAAAGTTGGATGAAACGAAATGTGTGAATCTCTCAAGTGGTACGTGGCATTGTATCCCGAGTGCAAACCGCAATACCGTCCATTCGGATTCAGCTACGGAATTTACGTCCGGGTTTCCATCCGATATACCACAAGAGAGAACACATATTCCGTTCATCCAAGGACCACAGCATATATCAACAAACGACTCTCATGCGAGGGAATTCTAATAAACAACAAAAAAATATGAGAATAAATAAGAAGGGTGCCCTCAAGTCTAACCTCTTAGGTTGTCTCTCGAAAGTGCGTTACACGGCCGTCGGAAGGGTTGATGCTCTGCAACTCCTCTGGTTCACTGGTCCACTGCTCTCGTTCGCTGCCTTGCTATTTTGAGCTGTCGTTTCCTCTATTTTGCTGCTGTTTTCACGGTATTTTCTGGTCACAGTATTGGCTTGCTGGTTTTCGGTAAATAAGGGATTGTTTTTGCCTTTTTAAGGGGTATTCGGCTATTGTTTTATGTGGTAATTGAGGTGTCTTAAGGTACGTTTTTTTGGTCACTGGTTTTCGTAATTTAGGTTACTATTTTGCGGTGTTTGGGCTGCTGTTTGAATGTTTATTTTCGGTGACTGCATACAGTTCAGGGAGTTATTCTCGGTGATAGGTAGTGCGGTTAATGTGAGGCTTATGGTGTGGTAATGTGAAGGTGTTTTGAGGGCTGTGTGATGCGACAATGGATGGGTTATTTTGTGAGTGTTTCCGTGATGGTGGAGTATAGTAGAAGAGAAAATTATTTGCTTGCTTCTTGGTTTTTTTTTTTGCTTGGGCGCGTATGTTAGGAGCGGGCAATGGTTGGATTTGTGTTTCTTTTATAGGAAAATGCTAGGGTTCCTCTTGTTTGAATAGGAATGGGATTTGTGTAATTATGGAGGATATATTTTATTAGTGTCACACAAGGAAAAAATCTACTTAATTAGGGATATGATTGGGCTTGATTGGAAGATGATATATTTGATTTGTTTTATTTAGGGATGTGAAATATTTAGATTGGAATGTGATTTATTTAATTTATGAAGGATATTATTTTAATTTGTGACATGTTTTAAATGTTTTAATTATTTTTGGGTGGGTTTTGGTGGGCTAATTGGGCTTGGGCGTAAGGCTAGCAACAAAACCAGAAGTACTGACACCATTCGAACGCTGATTCGAACGCTACACGAACGCCCGCAATCTGTTTGATGTTCGAACGTGTTCACGAATGCAGCACGAACGAAAGCAGTGAACATGTGAATTGAATCCGATGACATACTTATTCTGAATTTCCCCTTCCGACATTCGTTTCCCACGACTTCCATAACCTAAAGTGTAGTGCCTTCGTACGAGACTCATCATTGGGACTTATATGCAAAAATACAGTGCCTACACTCATTTATCATTTTTAATTGGATTACCGGGATATATAAATGATAAAAGTCCATATGATTAGTTACGGATTGATAAGATATGAGACAGTATCAATCCATGAAGGTTTATTCATTAAAACATCCCTAGTCGTAGTATTATCGAGATTGGACATTGATAATGCGGAATAGACTAGTATTGCACTTGTGCGTGTTATGGGAGCATAACGACATAATTCTCATATATTTGGGTATTGGATACTCATGCAAGTGTAATAGGAGGTTGTGTTTACCGATAGTGCGGAAACAACTTCGCTCTGGATAGACCCCTCAGAATTCCATTGGTAGTATAACTATGTGTCTATGGAAGTCCGAATCAGGGTAGGTGTATTTGGTCTTAACCTGAGACTTGCACCGCTAATACTTGTGACAGTCAATATACTTTGGTTTTGGTCGTCCATGGCTTTAACAGGTTATGTGTACGCCTCTTCTGGGTATATTGAGAATCGTAGTGTATTGGGTGTGATGTCAAGATGGAAGTATCACTCCAGTTATTGTGGAGATGATGATCACGTAGGATACAGACCTAGTACTCTTATATACTGCAGTCATCGGGATAATATGACTAGGTCATGCTTATCCGATTATAGAGACTAGTTACCAGAGATCTGATATGTGCTTCATACGGGGCAGACACAATTCTAGCCCCAGGCCTAGCACGTGACATCCGATACTGGATCGCAATACGCAATACTATGTATACTACGCCTGATATAGATTACATATCCTTTAAGAATATTTCTGGATAATTGGGTATGCACGGTGCTTTGTTAGAAGCCAACCATGTCTTATAAATCGGTAAAAACGCAATACTAGGTACGACGTGTTCAGATAGTCCGACGACCGGATTTACTGCCAACATATCTAGGGATCTCATGGGTCGCTTCTCGAAAATTCACCGATGACGTATGACTCAGACATAAATAATCTAGGATTAATTATGAGAGAGAAAATTAATTTGGGATTAATTACGGAGATATTTTATCTGTGATAAAATATTATTATTAAAGAGAGAGAACGATTAATTTGGAATTAATCGATAAAATAATATATTCGATATATTAAACGAAATTAGATTTCGACGCGGAATTAAAATTGGATTTTAATTCGGGCAAACGAGTTAATTTAGAATTAATTCGCTGGCGACATGAATAGTAATTTTGCTAGGCATAATTATTTAATTAAATTTTATTTAATTACGTCGCAACGGAAAATTTGTTAATTCGGAATTAGCGAACCCGAGCCCGAGAGTGTTTGCCGGCCCACTCAAATTTCGAATCGAGTGGGGCCCACAAGTCACATCATGCGTCATATCACCTGTCACTTTAGTGATGGATGTCAAGTCACCTTTTGGTGATTGACAACCAGTCACTATTCATGATGGTGGTAGATGGAGGCATTTAATGCCATTTTTCCCTCCTTTTTGCCTTTTGTTTTTTGGAAAAACAAATACCAAAATTGTGAAGGATTTTGGATTAAGGGTTTTAGAAACCAAAAATAACTCTCTCTCTCTTTTCTTTCTTCATGGCCGAATGGCATTCACCATTTTCTCTCTTGTTGCTGTGAGCATAGGGCTCATTTTCTTGAAGATTTGTTGAAAATTTTCACAAGAGCTAGCACTCAAATGGGTCAAACAAAGGTGATAGGGAAACCCATTCATGACAATGGAATCACACTTAAAGCTTGTAGCTTGAAGAAGCAAAAATGGAGGGGTTGACCGAAACTTCAAGGAGCACAAAAGGGCTTGGCCGAGAGCTTCAATGGAGAAGAAATTTTTGTGTTCTTCGCAACGCAAAGCCGATCAAAGTGAGTATTCTGCAACTTTACTTTGATGTATTCGCACATTTCATTACTTAATTTGATCTTGGTTTGACTTAGAAAATCCAACAGTCACCTCAAGTTCTCATTTCCCCATATTCTCAGAAAACATCATTGGTTCATCCAAGATACTCAAGGATGTTCTTTACTTCAATCCAGTGACCATCACCTGGATTGGTCTGATTGTGTCTACATATGCTCAAAGCATATTAGACATCAGGTCACATACATATCAAAACGTATGAACACTGAGAGAGTGTCCGCAGATTTCTAGATCTATCCCAGTAGATCTTTATTCCTAGAATAAAGCCTGCTTCTCCCAGGTATTCTATGGAGAATTTTAATGAAAACCAAGCTTTCACCGATTATTTTATGGGAATGTTATTTCTAAGAAGCAATAAATCATCAACTTATAGGACATTCATTGTCAGTGCGCTCCCACTAACCTTCTTATATACACAAGAATCATATTCGTTTTGAATAAAATCATATACCATTATGATTACATCAAAACCCTAGTTCCAAGAACGCAATGCTTGCTTCAATCTATAAATGGGTCGATTTAACTTGCAAACCTTGTTTGCATGTTTTGGCACTATAAAACTGTCAGGATGTTGCATACAAACATCCTTCAAAAGGTTTTCGTTAAGGAAAGCGGTTTTGGCGACCAGCTGACATATTTCATAAACGAAATATGCAGTATTAGCAAGCATTATCCAAATGGATTTAATCATTGCAACAGGTTAAAAAGTTTCGTCATAGTCGACACTATGTCTTGGATGATACCTTTTCTGTACAAGCCTAGCTTTGTACATTTCATGTTGCCATCCATGTATGTCTTCCTTGAAGACTTATATAGTACCAATAGGCATAATGTCTTCTAGTACATCAACCAGTATCCAAACTTGGTTGATATACATGGAATCCATTTCGGACTTCATGGTACTTTGCCATAGAAGGAGTTTATATCTTGTATCACTTCCTCATACGTAGTCGGTTTGTCTTCCTCAATAAGATTGAGTTCTATATGAGGTGAGATTAGAAACCCATAACTCCCAGGTTATTTTCTGACTCTTTCCGACCTACGCGGTTCTTGTGTATTCGAAGATTGTGGTACAGTTTCATCTTTGATGAACTGTTGGTGTTCCGTGAGGACTCGGTGCCTGGAACAGTATTACTCTGATTTTTATCGAGTTTTACTTTCCTCCCACTTACCACTGTTTATAGGAATACCTCTTAGGAAAAATGCATGGAGAGCAACAATTACATTGTTCTCTTGTGAGTTATATAAGTACTATACTTTGGTTTCCGTAGGACAACCTACAATTATGCACTTATCCGATTTGGGCTCTAGTTTGGTACCATCCAAACATTTAGCGTATGCCCAACATTCCCAAATCTTCAGGAATGAGAAACTCAGTTTCTTTCATGTTCATATCTAATATGAAGTCTGTGTAACAGATTTTTATGGAACCTTATTGAAAATAAGTATTGCACTGTTTAATGTGTATCCTCAAAAGGAATTTGGTAGCTCAGAGCGACTCATATGTTTAAGTATTGTCCATCATGGTCTAATCGCAATGTTCCAATACTTTTACCGGTCTGTTTTCTTACTTCGTGTCGAAACTCTTTGAATTACTCAAAAGTTTCTGACTTGTGTTTCATAAGATACACATAACCATAACGCGATGCCACATCTGTAAAGGTTACGAAGTATTCATATCCACCTCTAGCTTAGCTAGACATGGGCCCACTTATGTCACTATTAACGAGGACTAACGAATCAGTGGCACTTGCACTTTTACCAAGTAAAAGGTGTTTTAGGCGTTTTGCCTAATAAACTATATTCGTAGACATCATTTGAATTAGAATCAAATCCGTCCAAGTATCCACTCTTCGAAAGTGTGGATATACGAATCTTGTTAATACATCCTAGATGACAATGCCACAAATAAGTCTCATTTGAATTACAAAATTTGAGATATTTATTTGTCATATTATATGTTTGAGATTCATTTATATTCAAAATATAAAGACCATTATTTACATCTAATGTAGATATCTCGATATCATCTTTATAAACAAAACACCCGTTGTTTCGGAATATAAATGTACACCTGCAGCGGGTTAAACTAGATACATAGATAATGTTCCTAGTCAAACTAGAAACATTATAACAGTCTCCTAATTTAAGTACATGCCGAAAGGGCAATTCCAAATCTTAGGTTCCTACGGCCAAAACAGCGACTCTCGTCCTGTTTTTGACTTGTAGGTCGATCTCATATGATGCCAGTTTCCTGCTTATCAGCAGATCCCGCACATCCATACATATATTCATGTACCACATCTAGTATCAAAAATCCAATTTTAAAACCAGTAGTGAACATGTTTATAACAAACATTCTTGAAGCCGGAACCTTGTCCCGCCTTCAATTCCTTCATGTCTGCCTTGTCCATACAGCAGTCACACTTCTAGTGACCCCGTTTTCCACAGTTTAGGCAGACAACTTGGGATATGTTCTTTTAAGAAGCTCTGGCTGTGCATAACTGATTTAGCACTAAAGTTATCATCACAATGAGTCTTCCTAATCTCATGCTCTACTATTCGCTCAACTCCGGGCTCATGTTCGTGAGGTTTATCTATCAAATAGAATAACTTCTCAGCTCCCAGTACTATCCTGAAGTTCTATTCCCAATCTGAAAATTACAGCCGTTAAAGACATTTTTTCCCCGGATTATGTCCTTTGACGCTAATCTTCAGTCATCTTGATTGCTATAGTCCAACTATCCAATCAACGATTTTGGGTACAATTAAATACAATGATTACTATAGTCTAACTATATAATCAACTACAATTGATCGGTTACATTCAAATGTATTGATTACTATAATCCAATTATATAACCAACTACAAATGAAGTAGTTTGAATACAGTCCAACTGTTAAATTAAAACAACGATTGAATATTAGTCCAACTAATATATTTATAAATAATTAATGATGAAAAATGAAATGAGCCCGTATTGACAAGTATCTAAACGAAATTTCAAATTTAATACTTGTCTCCCACTATTTTTCGGCGAGCCTCTAACCCTCTGTGGAGTACTCGGGAAACCTAGCTTTCTAGTAGGCTAGGATCCCATTAAATAACACACAACCTTGAATTTGGCCAACAAGTTGTATGAAACTTAACTAGGTAGTTCTCTAAGATCAATTGGATCTCATCCAATTCCTAGATCCAGTGGGTGGACCTCCAAGTGCGAAACATATATCTAATACATGACAATATATCCAATATATTTCCTAACCTCTTCCTCTGAATCAACTAAGCCTTGGCTTTGGCTCAACAAGCTTAATGATTCCAGTTAAGCGGGACCCATTGACAGAGGGAAAGCTTCGTAATCGAGGTCGATGAACAAGAAGTGACCTTGACTTTGGCCAACAAATCACAACTTGCCCAAGACGTACGATATGGAACAAAGCTTTCGTTATTCAAACACATCCGCGATGGACAAAGGTCTTGACTTTGGCCAACAAACCAATGCCAATCTTGGATCTTGAGAGAGAATCACTCAATGGAAGGAAAAATACTTAATATAAAATGAGGGTTTTTATCGCGATTTGGCAACCAATTTATTATCTTTAATTAGGTCTCAACATTCACCCTTAAGCATGCATTATAAAAGCATAATAAGGTGCGAAAGAAAATTAATAATGATATGCGGATGGATATACGATACAAATTGTTCCTAGAACAAATCTCTCTTTCCTCTCTCCCGCTAGCACTATTCTTACTTCTACCCAATTACATAATACTTCTAAAGAAACCTCATAAACATTGAGGGGAATTGGTGAGAAGAGAAATACAATGAGAAAAGAGGTAATAGGCTGGACACGCAGGTCCAATTTAATAAATTCTAAATTTATTACAATAATTTCCAAAATTACCCTCACCCTTCTAATATCCATCTGATATATATTATTCATACATACATCCAAGTATTCACACAAAGCATATTATTCAATCAATCTAATCCAATTAATTAATCTTTGATTAATGACCATCCAATGTTCATACAACGATTTGATTTGCGCGAGTCCAACTCGTTTAAGAATAAATACTCAAAGTAAGTATTCTTGAATTATATCGAACTATAATTTTAAATCCAATTTAAATTGTATCCAATACTAATTCATATTTAATTCCAAATTAAATAATTACACTTTGTATGTGCCTTAAAGACTTGGATTCCAAATCCAATCAAAATGGGTCTCAAATGCCTAATTAGTATCCTATATTATTCAATTAAAGTCCAATGGGCTTTTAATTAATTCTTTAGGCTTGGGCTTTTGGCCAAAATTGATCTAACCCATAATGCATAGGCCCAATAGGAATCGCCATATGCCATAGAATCAATTTTGGCCCATTAGGCCCAATTAAATTATTAAAGGCCTAATTGTCATATTTTGGACTTTATGGAAATGGTTTAGGCCCAAATATAATCCAAGACTAAAATTTGGCCCAACCAAGCCCATTAGCCCAAATACAACAAATTAAATTAATATATCATTCCAAATTAAATATTAATTCAATTAAAGTGCAATTAACACAATTAATTAATTAATCTAGTATTTCCAAAACACTAATTAATCTAATTAATCATGTTTAACATCTAATTTATGTCCAATACAAATTAATCAAAATCAATCTTTCCAACATGCTTCACACTCACGGCAATACATGAAATTAACATCCAAGTTTGATTTCAATCTAATTAAATCAACAATTAACATTCAATTTCATGTGAATCAACATATCCAATTGTCTAATTCAAAAATTGACCATGAGCTTCCTAGGGTAATTTCCGGCCAAGGGGTAGGAATTAGGGAAAATTAATCTAATCAATTTTACACAATTCCAATAATGCACAAATCTAATTGAACATCATATAAACATATCCCAACAATCAATTTAGACAAAATCAAGCTCCAAGCCAAAATCTCAAATCAAAGTCCATAAACCCTAGAAATTAAATCAGGCTTAGATCTCGCTATGATAACATTGTTAGTGTCCTAGACATGCAACAGGATCTCTAAGCGTGATTCGTGTGTGAATAAAATCAAAAATAAGTTGCGGAGGACTTACATTGATCGGTTGAGTTTAAAACTTTTCATGGATGTTGAAGCTTCCAAGATCATGGGTGAGTATCCCTATCACCATCATTTTACTCCCATATACGCTAGGAATAATAAATGGAACAAATTTTATCTCCCAAGGAGAAACAAATTTTCCCAAGAGAGAGGGAAGCAATCGGCAGTCTTCAAAAGACAAACGAATAGCCTTTGATGCTCTCGGCCTTCTCAAAGAAAACAAAGAGCAAAAAAATTTTCTTTCATTCGCACAATAAAAAATAAAGTCAGTGGCCAAGTTGTTTGTTTCTCATTCGGCCAAAGGCTTTCATTCAGAAGCAAATTGCTTCTTTTCGGCCTATTTGAAAAATGAAGTCAGTGGCTTCATAATTCATTTACTCGACCAATTGCCATTCGGCCAAATGCCAGGGTGTAGGCATTGTATTTTTTTCATGTGAAACCCGATGATGAGTCTCATTTGGAGGCACTACCTTTTTAGTTAAGGATATTGCGGGAAACGGTCGTCGGAAGGGAATTGGTGATTCATTAGATTTTTATTCACTTGTTTAGCGTCAGGCTCACTTGTTGGACCTCCGTTTAAAGCACTCTTGGCCCAAACCCACTCACCAAACCAACACAACACCTAGCTTACCAAGACAAAGCCCACGCCCACACCCACCTAGGCCCACACGCCCATGGCCTCTAAAATACACCCAAAATAAATTAAATATTAATTAAATTAAATATTAACTAAATAAAATATTCATTAAGTCATTTACCAAATTAAATAAGACATAAAATATAATTATACCAAATTAAAATATTGTAACTTCCTAATCCAAAATATTATATACTAAATTAAAGAAAACATTAAATTAAATCATACCTAATTAAAATAAATCACAAGTATTATATACCTTACTTAACCAATATCATGCCTAAACAAGATAAATCAAATATTCAACCTTCCTAATTCACCAAAATTTGTCCCCCCAATCAATCAAATCCTTTCCTTGTTTGACACCAAATCCATTATATTCTTTGTGAGACAAGGGGAAGCCCTAGCCCTTGTCTATATAAACAACCCAAAACCAAATCCAACCCCCTCTCCAATCTCTCACAATTCACGCCCATACATGCCCAAGAAACCCTAGCACTCTTACGCATACAGCAACAAGAAGCAACACAAACAACTCTATTCATCTCCACCCTCACTTCACCGAAAATACACAACCATAAACATCAGCCTCATTCACGCATACAGTAGCCCATTTCCACCGAAAAAAGCAGCCCCCTGCACCCCCCTAAAACACACCTAGACAGCCCCTAAATCACCTAAAATAGTAACATAAAAAAACTACACCCTAAGCCTCCTTAAACAACCAGAAAATACAGCCCTTAGGCCCCTAAAAAATGCAAAAATAATAGCTTTAAAGACCTGAAATAGTAAGCAGAGAATACAGAGAAAACAGCAACAAAATGGAGGTCAAAAAGTAGCAAAACGGAAGTCAAACAGCAAGCAAAACAGCAAAACAGTGAGCTAGGGCGCTAAACCAGTGAACCGGAGAAGTTGAGGAACTTTAACCCTTCCGATCTCCGTGAAACGTAAGTCTGAAGTCGGCAAAAAAGGTTAGACCTGAGGGTATTTTTCACACTTGTTTTCAGGTTTATCTTTATTATTTATTGAGTTTTGTTCGCATGATTACTATATTAAAATGCATGTTGTGGCCCTTGAGTAGATAAATATGCATATATTATAAAATGATGTATGTTGTGGCCCTTGAATAAAATGAAAAATGTGTCACCTCTCGTGGTATATAGGATGGAAACCCGGACATAAATTTCATAGCCGATTCCGAATGGACGGTAGTATGATCTGTACTCGGGATACAACTCCACGTACCACTTGAGTAAACGGCGCATATTTTGTTTTATGTTGTTTTGATTTGTTTGTCATTCGTTACTTGACTTCCGCATGTTATTTGTTTATGTAATGACGTGATCGAGCGCATGGGCTTAGTAAGTTGGATTAAAGGTCATCTATTCTGAGGGGTTAAAATCCTTTACCACGATGCTTTGACGCGCCGATCGATGTATATTCGGTTGAATGTAAGATGTGTTCAATCGGGTATACGAAGTCCGATATTATTGTCTTTATTTTATTATGCATGATGTGATCGAGCGCATGGGCTTAGTAAGTTGGATTAAAGGTCCCCAATTTTGAGGGGTTAAAATCCTTTACCACGATGCTTTGCCGCGCCGGTTGATGTATATTCGGTTGAATGTAAGATGTGTTCAATCGGGTATACGAAGTCCGATATTATTTATGTTATTTTTTATATGCATGATGTGATCGAGCACATGGGCTTAGTAAGTTGGATTAAAGGTCCCCTATTTTAAGGGGTTAAAACCCTTTACCACGATGCTTCGCCGCGCCGATTGATGTATATTCGGTTGAATGTAAGATGTGTTCAATCGGGTATACGAAGTCTGATATCATTGTCTTTACTTTTTATATATGTATTGTGTTGATTGCGCATGGGCTTAGTAAGTGCGATTAAAGGTCCTCTGTTTTGAGAGGTTAAAATCCTTTACCACGATGCTTTGCCGCGCTTTTAGCCCGTTATTATTTATTAGATGTCATCTATTCATCCGTTCATGTATGTGTCATGTTGTTCACTGCATTTTGGAGGTCATTGTTGTAACCCCATTCGAACGCGTTTCAGAACGCCACACGAACGCATGTTTTCTGTCTGGTCCCGTTCGAACGCGTTATCAAACGCTATATGAACGCGAACCTTCTGTTTACCGTTCGAACGCGTATATGAATGCCGCACGAACGCCCATGGTAAACAGGTCCTCCTGCATCACATCACGACATGTTTATCTTAGCATATAGTTATCTCTTTTTTACCTTTTGCATTTGTATTACCTCTTTAGTTATCTATTTCTATTATGCGCTTAAGTGTCTTTCCCTAATATGCATGCTTGTATGAATGCTATGTGTTTGCGCTTCTGTGCCTACCAATGTAAGATTGTATGTCTTCTGTATGTCAATATATCTTTATGCATGAAATCGGACATAGATTATATACAAATAGGTTGTATGCAAACATGAAAAATGTGTTATATGTAAACTTAGATGTGAGCTTTGTACCTATGCATGCGAATTTATGAGTAAATTATCCTGGGAAATATGTTGCTTAGGCTTGGTAAGATTATTGCACAAATCATTTTATTACAAATGGCATAAGTAAAGGACCATTCTGAACCCAACGGTTTGAGGTCTTCCCTTGCGAGGGGTGAGTGCGGCCTTCAATCTTTGTCCCGGTTCACACCGGGTGGCGACTCCATTATTCTCCGGTTTAGTCCCCCGTGGGCTACTCCGTACTCCCAACCGGTCCGCGAGCCCGGAACAGCATGCGTCGCCCAGTTTCTGTGTCCCACACAGGGAGAGGGAAAAAAATGAAAAATCACTTTTTAAAGATTCATTAGTTGTGTTGTATTAACTTGGTAGGTGTAATAGGGATATGAAATCCAATTTACTATCCCAAACACTTCCATCAAATAGTGACTAATTGATGTCAGTGAGTGAGTCCCATCAAATTGAATTCAAAATTCTAGTAACTTAGACAACACACTTTTGTGCTCGGGTTCGTTTAATCCGATTAAACGAATTTTCCGTCGCGGCATAATTAAATCCAATTTAATTAAAAAATAATGCCTCACAAAATTATTACGGAACTCGCTTACGAATTAATTCTAAATTAATTCGTTTGCTTGAATTAAAATCCAATTTTAATTCCGCTTTGAAATCCGATTTCATTTAATATATCTAATATATTATTTTAGCCCAATTAAATAGTAAAATCTAATTCAACTATTAAATTTATTTTACCGATTAATTCCAAATAATCGCGTTCTCTCATCTCGACGAATTTAATCCCAGATAAATTCTCGACGCATTAATCCCACATTAATTCTTTCTTCGATAATTAATCCTAGATTAATTCCTGCCGTAATTAATCCCAGATTAATTTTCTCTCTCTAAATTAATCCCAGATTAATTTTCTCTCTCATAATTAATCCTAGATTAATTTTGTTCGAGTCAAATATCATCAGTGAATCTTTGGAATGCGACCCAAGAGATCCCCTGATATGTTGGCAGTAAATACGGTCATCGGACTATCCGAACACGTGCGTACCCGGTACCACGCACTTATCGATTTACAAGACATGGTTGGCTTCTAGCAAAGCACCGTGCCTACCCAATTCTCCAGAAATATTCTGCTACGGAATACAAAATCTTTTCCTGGCGTAGTATACGTAGTATTGCGTATTACGATCCAATATCAAATGTCACATGCTAGGCCTGGGGCTGGAGTTGTGTCTGCCCCGTATAAAGCATATATCGGATCACTAGCAACTAGTCTTTTTATGATCGGAAAGTCATGACCTAGTCATACTTCCCCGATGGCTATACCACTTAGAGTACCATTTCTGTATCCATGTATGATCATCATCTCCATATGACTGAAGTGATACTTCCATCTTGACATCACACCCAATATACTACGATTCTCAGTATACCCAGAAGAGGCGTACACAGAACCTGTTAAAGCCCTGGACGACCAAAACCCAAGTATATTGATTATCGTAAGTATTAGTGATGCAAGTCTCAGGTTAAGACCAAATACACCTACCCTGATTCGAATTCCCATAGACATATAGTCATACTACCAATGGGATTCCGAGGGGTCTATCCAGAGCGAAGCTGTTTCCGTACCATCGGTAAACAGAACCTCATATTACACTTGCATGAGTATCCAATACCCAAATATATGAGAACTACGCTGTTACGCTTCCATAACACGCACAAGTGTAATACTAGCATATTTCGCATTATCGATGTCCAGTCTCGATAATACTACGACTATGGATATTTAATGATTAAACATTTGTGGATTAATAATGTCTCATATCTTATTAATCTGGTACTAACCATATGGACTTTATCATTTATATATCCAGGTAATCCAATTACAAATGATAAAAGAGTAATTTCCTTTGTCACATAGTTAATTTGTACAACAACACCATGTTCTGTACAAATAGTGATGTTATGGGTCATATATGTCCAACAGTCTCACCACCTGAAATAACTTAAAGAATACTAAATTAAGAATTTCATTCAATCTTTAATTAATATACATGCTCATCTTTCAACAAAATTACAACCATTTAAACTAAAAACTAAAAGAGTAGAGATTCAATCTTAGCAACACAATTGAAGATAAGAATAATAGAAACAATTTCTATCTTGAAGGATGTTGATAAATATTTATAAAAATCAACTTTTGCTTTGTTTTTTCCTTTTTTTCCTTCAAAACTCTCTCAACTCACTTTGTAATTTCTATTGTAACTTTTGCATCTTGAAAATGAAAACAAAAAAATAATTTATATGCCATTTCTACTTGTTGCCGTGAGCAATAAAAAATAAATAATAAATCATTTTACTTGTTTTATTTTCATTAGTCCAAGTTTTACGTATTAAAGATCATGCCAATTCCAAGCTTTAATAAAGCAAATCATGACTTTAAGATATTTGTAACTTTAATTATTTTAATCATATAACATTTATATAATTAAATAATTAAATACAAATATCTTAAATATATGTATTATATTTACATTAAATAATCAAAATACATATATCAATCATATATGTTAAATATAACAATTTGATATTTAATTAATGTGTATTTAATAAAATCAATAATTAAATACAAATACACATTAATTTCGAAAATGACGATTGGGTCCCGATTGCATATGTTTTTCATTTAACAGTTAAACGAGTTATAAATAATCAGTATTATTCATAAAAGTTGCCCTACTGCTCTACGAGTATATTTCATTAGTGAGACTCTATAGGTTCAGACATATCCGTCACGAAATCAAATTTCGTGTCCATAATTCACCCACCCGTAAATTATGACGAACACGGATAAACTCTCTGAACCATACAGGTCGAGGTCACTGCATACGTATAATCCCTTCGTCACAGGTATCTGGATTATTCTAGAGATATAAATATTGTTGGAAATGGTGATCGAGCACCATTCACTTTTTGTATGAATATTTGATATTTATGCAATATAATATTTATTTTATCATGGTTATTTATTTATTTATATGGTAAAACTCTTACTTTTATTTATATACTGTAAATCTAAGAGTTAGATTACTCTAAGAGTTAGAGATTTTGAGTTACACTCGGAACCTTATATGAATTTAGTAAAGACCCGAAAGTTACAATAAATGGTGATATAGTTGCAAGAGTTGCAAATGGTGTTGAGAAATATCACGCATTCTCTCAAATATAAATTATTCCTGGTCTAGATATATTGACATGGGTCGGTCATTATATTGGTAAGACTAGTGCATTGTCTATATATGTAATGGACATATGGTTGTCTCAACAGACTGAGAGCTTAGCGGAAGTTTGTATAGAAATGTAGATATTCATTAGTTGAATGAGTATTGAACAAACTCATAAAAGATGACTAATAGATATTCCATAAAACTGTCAATAGTTATTTTTTCGAGTTGAGTAGTTATCGTGGTCTTTTGACTTGAGACACCACGGTGGTCTTGTGAGTGATCCTCTATGCCTGATACATGTTAGGGATATGCCATATACCCAACTTTGTGGATGGACTATATGTACATGTATTTGTAATATTTTCATTAATTAATAAAATGACAATCTTTATTATACGTGTCTTACATAAATTATATGAATCAACAACACTGTAATAAAGCCCTGGAGTAATAAGTGTTGGTTTCTAAGGCAATCCCAAGATCATGTAAAGCATGAAATAAATGTGAATACGAAAGTAAGAATGGCAGAAACATACTTACAAAGATCAGATGGTTGGATGTGTTGATAACAAAAACTTTTGCTTCATTTGAGAAGTCTCCAAGCTTCCTTTGAGGTTGATCTCCAAGCTCCAAGCTTTGTGTGATGAGATTCCAAGATCAAGGGATTAGTTTCCCTAACACCTCGATATAATTCCTTGAATGTGCTAGCAAGATAAGAAAGAAAAACAATTTGCCTTCTAATGGTGATGAAGCTCACGGTTTTGGAGCTCAATGGGAGAGAGAGAGAGTTTTCAATTCTTTTTTTTTTTGTTTTCTAAAAACCTATTACCAAAAATCCTTCACACTTTTGGTATATGCTTTTCCAAAAAGCATAAAGCAAAATGGAGGGAAAAATGGCATTCAATGCCTCCATCTACTCCCATCATGAATAGTGACTGGTTGTCAATCATAAAAAAATGACATGACTTCCACCACTAAAGTGACAGGCGATGTGACTTACGATGTGACTTGTGGGCCCCACTTTAATTCAAAATGAGAGTGGGCCCGCAAACACATTCTGGGCTCGGGTTCGTTAATTCTGAATTAATGAACTTTCCGTTGCGACGTAATTAAATCAAATTTAATTAGAAAATTTTGCCTAGCAAAATTACTATTCACGTCGCTCGTGAATTAATTCTAAATCAATTCGTTAGCCCGAATTAAAATCCAATTTTAATTTCGCGTCGAAATCTAATTTCGTTTAATATATCGAATATATCATTTTATCGATTAATTCCAAATTAATTGTTCTCTCTCTTCAAATAGTATTTTATCCTAGATAAAATCTCTCTGCAATTAATCCTAGATTAATTATGTTCGAATCATACGTCATCGGTGAATCTTCAGGAAGCGGCCCATGAGATCCCTGGATATGTTTGTAGTAAATCCGTTGTCGGAAGATCTGAACACGTACGTACCTCGTACTACGTTTTTACCGATTTACGAGACATGGTTGGCTTCTAGCAAAGCACCGTGCCTACCCAATTCTCCAGAAATATTCTTAAAGGAATATATAATCTGTGTCAGGCGTAGTATACGTAGTATTACATATTGCGATCCAGTATCGGATGTCACATGCAAGGCCTGAGGGGGGAATAGTGTCTGCCCCGTACGAAGCATATATCGAATCACAAGCAACTAGTCTCTTTAATCGGTAATCATGACCAAGTCATATTATCCCGATGGTTGCAACACATTATAGCACCAGTTCTGTATCCCTATGTGTGATCATCATCTCCATATGATTGAAGTGATACTTCTGTCTTGAAATCACATCCAGTACACTACGATTCTCAATAAACCTAGAATAGACGTACATAGAACCTGTTAAAGTCTCGGATGACCAAAACCAAAGCGTATTGATTGTCACAAGTACTAGAGATGTAAGTCTCAGGTTAAGACCAAATACACTTACCCTGATTCGGATTCCCATAGACACATAGTCATACTACCAATGGGATTCTGATGGGTCTATCCAGAGCGAAGCTGTTTCCGTACCATCGGTAAACACAACCTCCTATCACACTTGTATAAGTATCCAATACTTAAATATATGAGAACTATGTTGTTACACTTCCATAACACGCACAAGTGCAATACTAGTCTATTCCGCAGTATCGATATCCAGTGTCGATAATACTACGACTAGAGATATTTAATGATTAACCGTTATAGATTGATATTGTCTCGTATCTTGTAATCTGGAACTAATCATAAGGACTTTTATCATTTATATATTAATGTAATCAAATTACAAAATGATAAAATGCAATTTCCATTGTCACATAGTTAATTTGTACAAAAACCACAATGTTGTTGGTTATTTC
>SKCR01049030.1:0-36625 GCA_019454045.1 Zanthoxylum bungeanum
TGCAGCCTTAATCTCTTCTGAAACCTCTCGGCTAAAGACCTCTCTTTGCTCATTAGAAACAAACTGAGTAATGGTAGAGTGAAGAAGATCTCGATTAAAATCTGGCAAACTCGGCTGAGGTCCTGACAGAGTACTATGAAAGGACTCTCCTCTTGGACTAATGCAGGATCCTCCAAATGAGTATTATCCTATGTGGTTATAGAAGTAATCTTACTTCTCTGATGATGATTCTTCATAGCTAGACCCGCCACGGTTCCGATTCGGAATCGAAACCGGAACCGTTGGCGACCGATTCGGTTGGGGTTCGACCCCAACTCGAACCGGTCAGAACCGGTGGAACTGTACGGTTCCACCGGTTCGACGGTTCCAACCGGAACCGAACGGTTCCGGTTGGAACCGTAAGGTTCCAATAGGAACCCTTCCCCAACGGCTACTAGCCGTTGGGGGGGCAGGGAGTCGTTGGCTCTCTGCCCAAATAAGAAAAAAAAATAAAAAAAAATTATAAATTAAAATATAAATTACTAATATATCCCTAATAACGGTAATAAAACGGTTATATTTAGGGGCATTTTTGGTATCAAAAAAATTCTAAAACTCTATAAATAGGATTCATTTTTCATTATTTCAACACACCAAATTCTCAACTCTCTCATTTTCTATAATTCTCTTATTCTCAATCTCACTTCAATACAATTCTCTTATAATCTTATTCTCAATCTCAATTCAATTAGTTTTTAATTTTCTTATTTTTCTTCCTAATTTCTCAAACGAAAAATGGCAAGCTCATCTGAGAACATAATGTCAAATATGCCAACCCAAGAGAGCGGCCCTAGTGTCGGTGCAGAATCACAGAGAAGAGAAGTTAAGGCTCGTTCTTCGGATGTTTTCAAAATTCATTTTCATTTGGAACGCCTAGAAGATAATACACAACGAGCAATTTGCAACTATTATGGGGTTACCTATAAATTTTCTGGTGGATACGGCAATATGATCAAGCACTTGGATAGACATCATCTGGTTGAACTTGGAATTGATACGACGCAAACTCAAATGGCCAGGTACGCATCATCTAGTAGAGGTACGAGTAGTGTAGATTTATTTAAATATTCTGATGCAAAAAATAGAGAAAAATTTACGAAATTAACTTGTATGGCACATCTTTCTTTAAGCTTTGGTGAAAAACTTCATTTTACTAATTACATGCATAATGCTTTAAACCCTTCTGCATGTAGAATGACTCGAAACACAACAAAACGTCATATTTCCAAATTATATAAAGATGGTAAAATTATTTTAAATGAAATATTTAAAGAGATGAAATGTCGTATTTCTATATGTTCTGATATTTGGAGTGACCATTGGCAAACACACTCATACATGGGTGTGACTTGTCATTGGATTGATGCATCATTTACCATGCAAAAACGACTTATTGCATTTAGAGTTTTTGATGACCAACATACTGTACATAATATTTATAGAATGATGAAGGTAATTTTTGATGAATATGGTTTAGTAGAAAAAATTTTAACAATTGGATTTGATAATGCATCTGCAAATACTGCATCCATCAGTGATTTAAAATCCTTATGTGAACCAAATTTAGGGGGTCGATTTTTTCATATTCGTTGTACATGTCATGTCCTTAACATATGTGTGCAAGACGGTCTAAAATTATTATCACCTTTCCTTGATCCAATTAAAACGGCACTTAACTGTATTTGGTCATATTCTCAAGTTAGGAGAGAATGGACCAAGTTTTGTAAAATAAATGGTATTAAACCGATTAAATTTTCAAGAGATGTTCCAACACGTTGGAATTCAACTTATTTTCTTTTATGTCAAGCATTTCAATACAAAGATGCATTATGTAGTTTTTTTCTCAACATGTTCAAAATATCACACTTTATCCTAGTCAATGGGATATTTGTGAAATTTTTTTAGATATTTTAAGAGTTTTTAATGATGCTACTTTAGTTTTTAACGGTGTTTATTATCCTACAGCACATTTATTTCTTCTTGAGAGTTTGAATATTGTTGGCACTCTCTATGAGCATGTTGACAGTAGCGATCCTAATGATATTGTTTTGTTGGAAGCCATTACTGCTATTAAGGAAAAATGGTTGAATTATTTTAGGGAAATTCCTTTACTTTATCTTATTGCTGCTGTTTTTGATCCTAGATTTAAATTAGAAGGTTTGAATGGTGGTTTACAAGCTTACTATGGTTATTTAGGAATATTAGATGAAATTGATATTACAAGCATAATGACGAAATTAAGAAATGATTTAATTGTTTTATTTAATGATTATATTGTAAGATATAACTTAGGAACATTAGGTGAATCTAGTAGTAGCGAACCGGTAATTCAAACAAGACTTAGCACAGGGTGTCGTTAGTTATTGCAACGAAATAAAAAAGCTAGGGATACGACAACTAATAACCCTGAATTAGATAATTATTTATCTACAAATTTTGAGTTTTCTAATGAAAGTTTATGCAGTAAAAATTTTAAAATCCTTGAATGGTGGAACCGGCATCAAAATATATATCATGTTTTATCAATTATTGCTAAAGAGATATTGGCAGAACTTATTTCCACCGTTGCGGTTGAGCAAGCCTTCAGCTTGAGAGGTAATATATTGGAAGCTAGGCAATCTTCATTACATCCAAGCACTCTAGAAGCAACAACTTATGTGGATGATTGGACTCGAGCTGATCTGAGACAACAAGAAGATGCCCCCGATGATTTTGAAGATTTGTTCGATAATGATTCTGCAAGTGCAACAACAAGTGCAAGCGGAACTGGAGCCGAAGGATCAACTGATAATGATGATTGATAATTGTAAAATTGTAATTTACAAAGGGGATATGTCTTAAAATTGTAATGGAACTACGTGAGCTTTGATTCCTCTCACCCTTGGAGGACACGTAGGCAACTTAAATTTTTAAAAATTTAAGCTCAAGCTCTTCAATGTAATAATTTTTTTTATTTACAAAACTAATCTCATTTATTTTAATTAATTTTCAAAATTTTTTTAAAAAAAAAGTTTGGAACCGAACCGGAACCGGAACCGAACCGGTCGATTCCGGTTCGATTCAAGGTTCCAGTTCCACTTAAGTGTAGAACCGGAAACCGGCCGGTTCGGTTCGGTTCCGAACCGGAATCGAACCGCCGGCCGGGTCTATTCATAGCTTGGAAAAAAAAAACTTTGTATTCTGATCACCAAGATTAAGCCACTAAACTCGGGATTTCTGTCTCATGAAATTTTCCTCATCTCGACTCAGATTTCCATAAAGCAAAGACAATCTCACCTCTTCACTTAGTAGAAATGGATCAGAATGAGACTCTTGTAGTGCACTCTGTACCCCCTCTAACTCCTTTCTAACACATGTGGTCCTCCTAGAAAGATTAGAAAAATGATCTAAATTAAACTTCCGTAGTGCCACCTTCACACTCTTCAATTTCTTGCACAACCGAAACATTTCCATACCATAAATATCCACATCCCAAGCTTTAGCTACCACTGACACAAAATCTGGAGGCTCAGCCCAAAAATCAAAAAACTTAAAAGAAATCTTCCTTGTAGGGAGCTTCAAGAGAGTAACCACCATAGGAGAATGATATGGGATTCCCGAGGGTAGAAATCTAGCTACTGAACCAGGAAAGAGCACTCCCAAGAGGTATTAGCGACCACGCGAGTTAGTTTCTACCAAATAGGAGAATCAATCTGTTTATTATGCCAAGTATACCTACAACCCGAAAACTGAACATCTGCCAAACCAGCCCGGCCCAAACACAAACCCAACTCATCCTTCCAAGAAGGCCAATCCAAACTGCCACCATTATGCTCAGAATGATCGGAAATCGCATTAAAATCCCCCATTACTAACCACGGAGAGGTGTCAAACTCACAACCACTAGCAACCAAGTCACCCCAAAGTTCTCGATGCTTCTCATAACTACATTCTCCATAAACCACTGTTACCATACACTCCAAGCAGAAGAAACATGAGCAACACAACAGTGAATAGCTTGAGGAGAAGACCGAATAATAATAACATCCACATCTGAGGGGTTCCAACATACCCAAATTCTTCCAAAATGAACAACACCTGATTGAAAAACAAACTTCCAAGAAGGATTAATAGCACGAGACACATGTAGAAGATTACCATCCTTAACTTTAGTCTCAACCAGTCCACAAAGTGAAAGCTTTTCATCACGGAAAAACCTTCGAACTTCAGCCTACTTTGTAGGGTCATTAAGACCTCGAATGTTCCAACAACCAAAAATCATTTAAACAATAAAGAGAAAACCAACACAACAGATCATCTCCACCTTCCACCACGAGGTGAATGGCTCTTCCGACCCCTCTTACCACCAGAGTTCTTCTTATTTTTACCACCCTGACCCAACCGTTTCTTCTCTAAAGATCTTTAGCTTTCAATGCCAAAGAGTTATCAATACGAATGGGTGATACATCATCCTCACATTGCTCATTTACGGCCTCCTTACCAAGATCAGATATGGCTTCCTCACCATTTATAGAATCGGTACCCTTGGTTTCCAAAGCGACCATACAACACAACTTCTTACTATGATCTACGGGCTTCTTGTTATTCGGCATTCTCACTAAAAAGGGGAGCATTCCCCTTCTTCCTTATCAACACAAACAATAATGTCCACACTTTTGGAACCTATCTCAGAGACATCAACTGGAACTAAAGCCAACTCCTCATGAGGCAAATTGTCAACTGCCTTCACCACACCCTTACCCTTATTCTTCCTTGAAACTGTTACCCATTCCTTATCCCTCTCCTTATTTTTACTCGTACTTGCCGAACAATCTATAGGTTTAGGCATCCAAACTTTAGAAGGCTTTCTTTCCTCATCCTTAGGCTTGCTTTCCTCATCCTTAGATACTCTACTAGGACAAGTACCCAATGTATGGCCAATTGACAAGAAACCCACTTGGATTCGAAATCCAAGCAACCCCAAGCAACGGACAGAACCCCAAGAACCGCGAATATGATTTTGTAGAAACAAAACCCTTCCAAGGCCACAAAGAAGACCCACAAAGAACTTGCCCTTGAGAACCTTTAAGATGAATCCTTGTAGTGTTTTGCTAGCAATGGAGACGCCACTAAGTTTGCCAAAACTTAGATAAGTCGATTCAAACTTGAAAAGGGGAATCCCTCCCTTACAATAATTCGGCCATAGCCAAAGTTTTAAGCTTTTGAGTTTACAAATTCGTTGGTTGCCTCAAATGAAGAAGAAAGTAAGCTTAAATAGTGTTACAAAAAGAAACCCTAAAGGCAAAAAGACAATAATGCCCATAAAAACGAAATTACACAAATATCAAGTCTTTAAGTCCTTAAATGCCTAGAAAGCTTTATTCTAAACTGATTTGGGCCAAGTGAAATGGTTTTGGGCCCTTTCCATCGAAGCCCACATGCATCTCTATTTGTTTGTTGCAGTCGGCCATAAAACTCTGAACTAATCCCGCCATTGCTTCTCTGAGTCTTTTGGTCCTCTGCCTCGTAATTGGCCCTTCTGGTACTTGTAATGCGTCCTTTGGTTTGTTGTCGGACTGGATCATGTCACAAATACCCCACAAAAAGAACTCTTGATAGGAATCCATTCAAACTCAGCCCGAATCTTAATCCACCTACCATTGGACCATTCAAAGTCAAAATCCTCAACTAAAGTATCCCTTGCATCAACTTCAACACAAACTCGAGCATAACTTAGCCTTATTTGAGATAAAGTGATATGATCCGCATGAAGTGGGCACCCAACAACACTAGCCACAAAGCTCAACCCCTTGGAAGTCCAATACTCTAACAGAATATTGTATAGACGAACCCACACCGGAACCTTATGAACATCTTCTTTGGCGAAAGGCAAACCAGGTTGCCAATGTTTAAGAACTAATGGCCGATTGGCCATATGCCATGGAGCTCTCTCCATAACCAAACGTGCGTCTTGAAAGTTATCAAATTTAAAGAATAAAAATCCATTGTCAGAAGATAACACCTCACGCAATCCATAGCTCCCCCATATCTTATGAGCAATAGAATTAACTACCTTGAAAGGAAGTTTCTTGGCAACAAAATTGCCAACCAAAGTATTCTTCCACACCAAACTACCTTCCTCCGCAACATCCAAAGGAGGGCAAACTTTAATACGTCCATCAATAATATTTGGTTTAATAAACTCAAGTGCAACGGAGCTAGATGAAGAAAACTGGTTCCCCTCACCATTTGAACCACCAAGAATATGCGCATAACTAGAGGTTCCATTCACACTTTTTCCATTTTTAGACTTATCCATAACACCATGGTTAAAACGTGCCACATCAGCAACCACTTCAGATGCCACCTCACCACACTTATCTTTGGAAATAAAATTAACATCAGCCTTCCCATTTAAATTCGGCCCCATCACATTAATGCCAAGCTTATCATGTCTTTTCAAATGAGGGAAATCACAATTAAAGCTTTCCATATTTACATTTGTAACATAAGGAATCAAATCTTTATTACCATTATCAATTCGCCCATTAATACACCCTTTAATACGATCAGATTTGAAACAAGATTTATTAGCTAGTGTAACTCCATTTTCCAAATCAGAAGAAGCAATAAATGGCATGTGATTATTCTCTCCATTAACTACCAAATTCGCACATGGCAGGTCATTAACACCATTTGAATTTACCAAATCAGAAGGAACAATAAATGGCACGTGATTATTCTCCTCATTTACTACCAAATTCGTACATGGCAAGTCATTAACACCAATTGAATTATCAAAACAAACACCTTCCATATTACTAGCTGATTCACGTAAATTGCCCATCTCAACCGAATTCAATTTCACACATGGCAGGTCATTAACACCATTTGAAATATCATTAACAACTTCGTTTACCAAATCAGAAGAAGCAATAAATGGCATGTGATTATTCTCCTCATTAACTACCAATTTCGCACATGGCAGGTCATTAACACCATTTGAATTATCTAAATAAGCACCTTCCATATTAGTAGCTAATTCACGTAAATTGCCCAACTCAGCCGAATACAATTTATGTAATTCATTAGAATGAGAAGCAACTTTCGATTTCAAATGTGGTAGTAAAGGATTGTCATTAATACTCTTTGAAAATTCAAAAAACTTTCCCTCCTCCAAATTAGACAATCTAGAGGAATTACCTCTACTGCCCCTAACACCAATTCTAACTTCTAGCACATCACCATTGCCATTCAAAGAAGAAGAAGAAAAAGATGGAACAAGGTCACTAGGTTTACGGTTCAATATAGTAACACAAGATTTATCTCCAATAACACCCTTGTAATTTTCCAAAAAAAAAAAAAAAAAAAAAAAAAATCTCCAATAACACCCAATGAAGCTTTTGAAACCGTATGACAAGAACTCACTTGGGTTGGAAACCAAGCAACCCCCAAGCATCTTTCTCAAAACCCCAAGAACTTTGAATACTGATTTTGTAGGAACAAAACCCAACCAAGATCAGCCCCTAACCACCATGAAACTCACATCCATGATAACCACAAGCATGAAATCAGATTGTATTTTGCTAGCAATGGAGACGCCACTAAGTTGCCAAGCTTAGATAAGTCAATTTGAACTTGAAAAGGGGAATCCCTCCCTTACAAGAAATTTAGCCATAGCCAAAGCTTAAAAGCTTCAAAGTTTGATGAAAATGTCGTGAATGTTATTCCAAAGAAGAAGAAAACAAAGTTTAAATAGGTTACAAAGAGAAACCCTAAAGGTGTGAATGGACAAAAATGTCCCTAAAGTGAAATTACCAAAAGACCTGAAAACTACCCAAACCATTCACTCAAGCACGTCCCCAAAAGTCTTTTCCCACCTAAAGTAGCTTAAAACAATGATTAGAAACTAATCTAACTTAAGCTAATTTGAGGTGCTTACATCAAATAGTAAATTGACGTGCTTCCGGCTAAGTACAAATCTAAGCATAATTAAGCCTAATGGCATAGTCAACCATGCTAATTACATCATAAATAAAGTCAAAATGTCGAGCACAAATGACAAAAATGACCCCATTTGGCCGAATTCAACATAGTCCCAAAATGGGTGAAATCGAGTCAAAAGGGTGCTGGTGCTGAAGCTGCTGTGCTATGCTTCAGTCTGAGCTGATCTGGGTCAAATGAAATAGCTTGGGAACCTTTCTGGTTATGCCCATATGTGTCTCTGGTGTGCACTTGACTTGGTTGCTGCAACTGGTCACATAGCTCTAAGCTAGTCCCGCAAAGGCCTCTCTGATCTTCTTTGCTCTTTGACGTGTGATCGGACCTGTTGGCAACAGTTGCATGGGTTCCTCCAAGTTGTTAGCTGCATCCTGTAATGTCTCTGGTGTGGTTGGACTCATGTCATTCCCTCCTTGTTGAAAAGGATTCGACCTCGAATCTGAACCATCCCCTCTTGGTTGCAACTTTGATCTTCGTTATGCTTGTATCTTTTCCTCTTGTATATAAAGCCACACCCAATTGCCGGGGTCAAACACAATGCGTTGGAAACCTATTATTCTCACCAACTCTGCCTTTCCCTTATCATTCATACTCCCAAGCTTAATAACAATCAAAGATAATAAATCCATATGAGTTAAAGAATTAGAATCATAATCAATCTCATAAGGCAAGTAAAAACTAGAAGAATGAATGCATCTATTATATGTAAACTCTGGCCCCGCTATTGCGTCTGTGATCTTCTTAGCTCTTTGGCGTGTGATTGGGCCTGTTGGCAATTGCAAAGGCTCTAATGTTCCTTGGGTGATTGCATTCATGTCAAATGTTGTCCCTTGGATCATGTCACCGTACCTTTAGCAAGAAGACCAGAGGAGGTCGAACTATCAGCTATGGATAAGGGAGACACTTCATGAACAACATCAGCCACCACAATTTCTAAAGAGTTCTTCATCTCGTCATATTGAGCATTGGCCGAACCATCATTTTACCAAAATTGTTATTTAAAAAGTCTCCCTCCTTCAAAACACCACATTGCATCTCGTTCTGATCTGGATAACTACCATCACTTAGCACTATAGTCGAATGTAGAACATCACCACCATCATTTTTGTTAATGTGATCTCGAACTACTCCACCATTGGTCAAATCTGAAACTTGGACAACTCCTACCATGGTTAAAACCTTGGCCTCACCCCCATGGCCAGAAGATGCCATCAAGAAAACAAATAACAAAGAAAAAGAAATTAAGAAGAAGAAAAATAGATAAGAAAAGAACGAAAAACCTAATAACTAAATCTTAATCACTAAAATATTAAATGTGATCAAGAAGAGAGAATAGAAAGAAGAGAATTTTGAGAGAAAAGTTGAAAATGAGGAATCCCTCCCTTACAAGAATTTGGCCATAGCCAAAAAGCATAAAGCTGTAATATTCTATCAAATTCATTGATTGTTTCCAAAATGAAAAATAAAGAAAGCTTAAATAGTGTTACAAAGAGAAACCCTAAAGGCATAAAGACAACAATGCCCCTAAAGGCTAAATTACAAAAATACCACAGTCTTCAAGCCTTCAAAGGCGTGTGAAGCTTAATTCAAAACTGATTTGGGCCAAGTGAAGTGGCTTTGGGCCCTCTCTATTGAAGCCCACATGCGTCTCTATTTGTTTGTTGCAATCGGCCATAAAACTCTGAACTAATCCCGCCATTCCTTCTCTGAGTCTTTTGGTCCTCTGCCTTGTAATTGGCCCTTCTGGTACTTGTAATGGGTCTTTTGCTTTGTTGTCGGCCTGGATCATGTCACATCACTTATCTCACTGTCCGGTATGCATCGTCTGAAAATCTGATCAGGGCAAAATTTAAACAGATATAGATCATCCCAATAGAATCTTTTGACTTTGGTAAAAAATTTCCTCATATCCTGCTGGCTCCAGTCTGAAGGTATCTTTTCTGTTGCAAGAAAATTAACAATATTAGCATACAAAGGCATTGTGTTTACAGAGAATACAAATTCATCAGGAAAGAAGTCATTGATGGGAGTTGTATCAACTAGTGACTCATTTGTAAGTCTCGATAAATGATCTACAACCACGTTATATGCCTCTTTCTTGTCTTTGATTGTGAGATTGAATTCTTGAAGTAACAAAATCCACCATATTAATCTTAGCTTTGCATCATGTTAAGCTATCAAATATCTAACAACAACATGATCAGAATAAACAATGGTTGAGGGACCAATTAAATATGATCGAAAGTTATCTAATGCAAATATTACAGTAAGTAGTTATTTTTTGTGGTAGTGTATGTTAGGGATATGCCCTATACCCCAACTTGTGGATGGGCTATATGTACATGTATTTGCAATATTTTCATTAATTAATAAAATGACAATCTTTATTATACGTGTCTTACATAAATTATATGAATTATCAAACACTATAATAAAGCCCTTGGAGTAATAAGAGGATGGCTTCCACGCCTTATGAGAATCATTACTCTCAAACGTTCCTAGTCATAATTTTGTGAATAATCTGGGTGTTCACAAAGCGGAGATACTAGCATGATGATATGATCCGCCCTTAAGTGAGGTAGCCGATCTCATAGGCTACTAGCGGAGATCCGTCCGCTTGGTGTATCACATGGATGCATGAGTTGCTCATGTCCATCGAACTGACCGCCAAAAGTTTTCACATGTAGTGTTTATCCCATGTGTCTGTGAGAAATTTCATGTATCGATTGTATGACTAGTCCTTAGACTTGAGGTCTTTACAATCTTATGTGTGGATCAAATGACTTTGACATTCTCATTCCCCGGTTCAAAAGATCCGGTCATAAGGGTATGATTGGGTCATTTGTTGAAACACATGAAGTTTGTAAAGATACAACAGAGAATCGCCACTCTCTCGGATAATATTTTCTTATAAGAGTAGTATTCCAGTTCATAGGTTGATATGCGTGATCAGTGCTTGAGACTATGGCCGCAGCGGAAGAATCATGTGAGATTCTTGGGTTAGCACGATTCATGACACTATCAACATCATACCTTTGACTATATGGGTAGACACTTTCTTTACCCTAGGTCAAACGGTGGGGATACAGTGAGGCGAGGGACCGTATCATATGTAAATCGCATACATAAGGGTATATATCCTTCCTTCTCATTTGGGGGCCTTGGCATGTTGCTAGATGTCAACCTTGGTCATTGAAATCGAACGACCATCTGATCGGAGGATAATTTATGTTTGATTAAATGATCACGATTTATTTCATGTCCAACTTGAGGGGAACCCAAAAGGTCACACAAAACAAAATAGAAATCAATGGTTAACAGTGCATAGTACAAACTTAACAGCATATATGATTGTTGTAGGAATTGTTCATAAATGGTTCAATGTGTTTAATTATTGAACAGATCATTTATTAGGTTCCAAAGTGACTTAGGGATTGGTGAATGACGATAGGGGCACTTTGGGAATTGGAAAAATGAATAAGAAAAAAATCTGTGTTTTTTATTTTATTTTATTTATTTTGAATTCCAATTCGGCCCAAACTCTTATTAGGGTTTTATAATCTCATTAAACCACTATATTAAGATCCAATGGTTAAGATTTAATTAGCATTTTTCCCACATCGGATTCTTAATTAATTTTATTGTCTTTGGAACACCTATATAAACCCAAAGAATTCTTCACAAATTTTTACACCAAAAACCTTTCATATCTTGGGTTTATATTGAGCAACTCTAAAGTTTAAGAGTAAGCCACTGATTTTGAGGATCCTTAAGTCTAATTTTTTTGGATAAGGTAAGTATTATAACCAAAAGAAAACTATACAAGAGCAAAGGGGCATCCCCCAGGATCTAGAGAGGACAAGCCCTCCTAGAAGAAAGCCAAACGGCTACAATAGATCAACTAAAGATGTCATCGGGCAAGTGCCACGAGAGGTGAAGCCATTTATTGTCATAAGATGGAGTCACCTTACGTAAAGAACTAACACGATTCCGAACATCAAAAACAATATCATATAGAAGAACAGAAACTGGCCTAAGAGGCATATCATGAGTGCGAGCATTCCTCTCCCTCCATATATGGTAAACTGACGCTGCAAAGGACAGACGAACCAGAAGATGATATAAAGAGGCACCTGAGAACTGACAAAGCCACTCAACAGTTTGGCGCCAATCTCGACAGCTCCAGTCTAAACCACACATGGCTAACACAGACGACCAAACCCTCAATGAAAAGAGGCACTGAAATAAAAGATGATCGATGTCCTCACTCGAACTACCACAAAGGATACACCGCGAGCAAGAGGATATACCAAATTTCATTAGACTGTCCTGAGTACACAGGCCTCCCTGAATGGACATCCAAAGAAGAAAAGAATGGCGGGGAATAGATTTCCGGAACCAGACAACTCTGGACCAAGGCATCTCGGGACTCCTCGACCTCAAAGCAATCCAGGCACAATCCACAGAAAATTTCCCATGTCTATCATCTTCCCAAACCAGCATATCTTCCCTCAAACTAGAAGGAGACGGAAGGTGAGTCTGAGCCAGATCAACAAGAGCAGCAGATCTAGAAGGGGGCCAATGCCAAGCAGAATCAGAGATAATGGAAGCAACTGTCGCCATCCTATCCAAGCCAGAATCATAAATCACTCTCTCGCCCAATGAGTACTCAATCGGGCCTACAGGATGCCAATTATCAAACCACAATAAAGTCGACTCACCATTCCCAATACTCACTCTCATCCGCCGACGGGACCAAGAACGAAGCTCCAAAATCTTACGCCAACTCCAAGAGCAATCAGAAGGACGAGGGATCTCCCAAAAACTTCTCCCCCTCAGTAAATAAGAGTAAACCCAAGTAGACCAAGAAGAAACCTGACCAGAACAGAGAAACCAAATATGCTTGACAATAGCTGCTCTATTCCAAGCTTCCAGACTCTTTATACCCAGACCCCCCTCCTTAAGAGGTAAACAAATTTTGCTCCAAGCTACTCTAGCCCCAGTAGCTACTCAATTTTGCCCTTGGTGCAAAGTTTGCTCCAAGCTACTCAAGTTTGCCCTTGGTGCAAATTTTGCCCTCTAGTCAAATTTTGCTCCAAGCTACTCAATTAAAAGTTTTGAGGTATTTGCCTAGGCTAGCACCAAGGGCAAAATACCCGTGCACTCAAGGCGTAGTCTTGCCGTTGAGTTTTGGCTTTGGTGTGTACACCTTTGAAGGCCACACACTTGGGTGGCTCTTTGGAACGTGGAAGAGCTTGCTCAGTTCGAGAAAAACTTGTAGATTGGAGGAAGGACTGAAGGAGTCTTCGGTTCAAGTAAGTCTTTTTCTTCTTTATTTTAATTAGAGTTCTTATGATAGTTAGCATGTTTAGGTTTATGTTCTTTGCATGTTTTTATGAGTTTTTATGCTTAGAATATATAGTAACATGTCTAGGCTTGTAGAATAATAAAAACAAATGGGTCTTGGGCAAAGGAATAGCGGCATCATAATTTTTAATTTTCCGCTGCACACTCGCGGCCGTTTCCCAACAGTGGTATCAGCGTGCCGTTTTTTTTTTGATTAGTTCTCTCTCATTTGAACTCGAAATTGGGTGTGTAAAAGCTCGTTGGAAAGCTAACACCATGAACTTACTTTTAGGCACAAGTTTTTCATGATTTGGTTAAGATTTGAATTGTGAAATTGCATTTAAAATTCACGCATCTGTAAAAAAAACGTGAATAGTAAATTTATTTGATTAAAATAAAATGCAATATCATAATTAAATATTAATCAAAGCTATTTAATGCCTAAAATAATTCCAACATATTAAAACTCATATGCTTGATGATTCTATGTATGATTAGAATTGGCATGATTATTTTAGGGTGCAAGCATCTAGAGACTTTCTAAGGAAATATAGAGTGTTGCTTATCCCTTAGCTAAGTAATTATTCAGTGATGAACTTAGAGATTTATTACCTTTAAGGATATTAAATATAAATCACTTGTTTATAATAAAAGACATTATAAAAGATACAAGTGGGGTGGGACCAAGGCGTTAATAAAACTTTCCAAACTAAAGTTAATTTAACCAAAGGTATTATTAGAATTAGATAATGATTTGGTGTCTTCCTTCACTCACTACCTTTTTATAGCCAAAAGGAAAAGCTGTTAAGACATCTAGATAATTATTTACTCAAAGCTTACCTTAAAGCATATTTAAAGTGGTTGACTAATTTGGAGGATCTATTGTTTATTCCTGTCACCAAGGCAATAAGAGCCTAAGAGGTAAGGGTATTTAAGAGAGTTCGCTCCACCCTCCCTCTGGGGAATTTTCAATGGAGGAATCCGTTTGACAGTTATTCACTTAAGCTTGCTAAAATCCTCAATAATAATTTACGTCTAAAATTTGCCTCCCATTGTAAAGTATAGACCCAAAGGGCTTAAACCGTATTAGCAGGACTAGGCTTTACCAGACTGACCAATACTAATTTGTCCCTAAATCATAATATTGACAATGGTTTGACTTTTCTGAGTCATAAGACGCAGCGACCCTTAGGCGTGGTCTTATAACTTAGTGGCAAAGATTGGGTGTCCACAAAGACTAGCATAAGCTATGACATGTTTGATTGCCCAACCCAATGATCAAGGTTTTTATGATTTATATCATAAATTGGTTGGGAACCTACCTAATTATCGTATTTTATAACGACCGGCCCTAGTCGGAGTTGTTAAATGATGATAATGGGATCCTTTTTGGATAAGGTAAGTATTATAACCAAAAGAAAACTATATAAATAGCAAAGGGGCATACCTCAGGCAACTAGAGAGGACAAGCCCTCCTAGAAGAAAAGCCAAAAGGCTACAAGTAAAGATCAACAGAAGATGTCATCGGGCAAGTGCCACGAAAGGTGAAGCCATTTATTGTCATAAGATGGTTTTACCTTACGTAAAAAGCTAGCACGATTCCGAACATCAAAAACAATATAATATAGAAGAGCAGAAACAGGCCGAAGAGGCATATCATGAGTGCGAGCATTCCTTTCCCTCCTAATATGGTAGACTGACGCTGCAAAGGACAGACGAACCAATAGGTGACATAAAGAAGGATCGGTGAACTGACATAACCACTCAACAGTCTGACGCCAATCCCGGCGTCTCCAGTCTAACCCACACATAGACAGAATAGACGACCAGACCCTCGAAGAGAAAAGACACTGGAAAAAAAGATGATCAATGTCCTCACTTGAACAACCACAGAGGATACAACGCGAGCAAGTAGAGATCCATCATATTGGGGTTGATGCGATTTGCTTAAAATTTTAAAATAATTGAGTGGCAGCAACTTCATAATATTAAAAGCCCATGTTATTATGAAACATTAATGAAAACATATTCTTAATTTTAACTTTCTCTCTTAACAGGTGGGTTAAAATATTTCACGAACATTCAAATGGCAAACAGAATATCACTTCGTTCCATCCTTGATGAGCATAAGCTCAAAGGGGACAACTACAATGACTGGTTTAGAAATCTTAAAATTATCTTACGACAAGAAAAGATTTTCTATGTTCTTGAAAGACCATTTCCCCCTAAACCCGCAGAAGATGCTGACCAAAATACATTTGATGCTTGGAAGAAACACGTCGATGATGATGAACAAGCAGTTTGCATAATGCTTGGCTCTATGTCGGACGAACTTCAGAAAGCTCACGAAGATATGGATGCTCAAACCATCATCTTTCACTTGAAGGAGTTGTATGTAACTTCTGTTCATACCGTGAGATTCCAAGTGTCATGTGCCTTATTCCAAACAAGGTATAAGGAAGGATCGGTTAGTGGACATGTGCTTAAGATGATTGGCTACATTGAAAAATTGGCCAACCTCGGGTTCATCATGGATCATGAGATAGGTCACGATCTAATTCTTCAGTCCTTACCAAAAGACTTCTCTAACTTTATTATGCAGTTTCATATGTCTAATAAAGAAGCTACTTTTGCAGAATTGCACAATCTGATATAAAGCAAGCAGAGAAGGACTTGAAACCGGAGCTTAAAACCTCCTTAATGCTTACGAGTACGGACCCGAATCCACGAGGCCCAAAGAAAATTATGGGCAAAACCAAGGCTCCAGATCACCTAAAGCCCAATGGTAAGGTGGAGAAGAAAAAGGGAAAAGGGAAATGTTTCTTTTGTGGAAAGAATGGTCATAGGAAGAAAGACTGTAGATCCTTGAAAGCCAAGGAAGCTAGGGAAGCCTAAGAGGCCAAGAAGCCCAATACTTCAGGTATGTTGTATATGATTGAACTATATTCTCAAAACTCTGAACCTTCTACTTGGGTGTTTGACAGCGGTTGTGAGACTCACTTTTTTTTTTTGGATAAGGTAAGTATTATAACCAAAAGGAAAACTATACAAGAGCAAAGGGGCATCCCCCAGGATCTAGAGAGGACATGCCCTCCTAGAAGAAAGCCAAACGGCTACAAGAGATCAACTAAAGATGTCATCGGGCAAGTGCCACGAAAGGTGAAGCCATTTATTGTCATAAGATGGATTCACCTTACGTAAAGAACTAACACGATTCCGAACATCAAAAACAATATCATATAGAAGAACAGAAACTTGCCTAAGAGGCATATCATGAGTGCGAGCATTCCTCTCCCTCCATATATGGTAAACTGACGCTGCAAAGGACAGACGAACCAGAAGATGATATAAAGAGGCACCGGAGAACTGACAAAGCCACTCACTTGTGTAACAATGTGCAGGTGGTCGGTGCGTAATCACACGCGTATAACGCAAGCGCACGTATCTTTCAAGTAGTACAAAAAGTATCGATCCCACGAGGACTTAAAACCTTTGCTATTAATTTTTTTATGAGGTCAAATGTTTACAAGTATCTAATAGATTGATTGTTTGATTGGGTGGTGACTTTAAAACTTAAAACAAGTAAATAAAATTTCTTGAAAGTATATTGAAGAAAATTCAAATTTATAAAACTATCCAGGGTTGTGAATCCTTCCAATATCTATTAAAGATGAAGTGGTTATCTTACAGTTGGGTAATATATTAATTTATTAACCTGGAACACTAAATTATGTAAAAGCCTCTTCCGATGGTCGATTACAAATACCCAGTATAACCCAATTGAACCATATGTATATGTCAACCAAATTACCTGGATTTATTAAGTTTAAGTTCCAATTATGGCTACCCCCGCCCGACAGGTATATCCTATCATGTAAGGAAATCTATTAAAGGGTTATCTATTCTCAAGGAAGATCGTGGGCTATTGAGTCTAAGGCCTTTAACCTAAAATCCCTTTTCCAAGTTCATTTTAAGTTTACCTAATCAATTTTATTAATGGCCAGTTAATAAAAAGCATTAAGATTAAGACTCAATAAATAAACCTTTATATTACACAAGCTATAATCTAACCCCTTATAAACCGGTGATATTGGATTTCATCACAACCCTAGATAACTGGCTTAGTTACGACACATATTTACGGGTAGTAAAAATTTAAATAAAATAAAAGACATAAAGTAAAATATTGAAAATTAAATACTGAAAAGTAAATTGCTGAAAAGTAAAAAAAAAAGTAAAAAGTAAAAAGTAAAAAGTAAAAATTAAAAAAAATAAAAGTAAATTACTGAAAGTAAATTGCTGAAAAGTAAATTACTGAAATTAAATAAAGTAAAAGTACAATAAAAGAAAATACTGGGATTAGAGGATCAACTTTTATTATTACTATTTTAGATATCTCCCTTAATATGATATATTAACTTTACGTGATAATTACCAACCAGCCATAAAGGCGGTATCCTGATTAAGTCAAATTAATAATTAATTACCAACCGACCAACTAGGCGGTATCCATACTTAGTCAGGTTAAAACCAATTTATAATTAATTACCAACCGGCCAATATAGCTGTATCCTCATTAAGTCAAGTTTTAAATAATTTATATATTATAATTAAGGGAGATTAATCTAAATAGCAATAATAAAAGCTTTACCTTTCACCCCAGCAAAGGGGAATTACCTCCTCATTGCTTGAAAAATAAAAACTGCAAAAGTAAAGAAAGGAAAGGATTGTGCATAAAAGTAAATTGCGGAAAGTAAAAACTGAAAAATAAAGAAAAGAAAGTGCGAAAGCGGAAATTAATTACTGAAAGCTGTAAATAAACAAACAAGATACAATCTTCTTATTTATTCTTTAGGAATTTCAAAGAAGAAAGTATGAATTTTACAAATGAAATGGCTTGGTATTTATAGGCAAAATTTTGCCTCCATCAAATCATCCATCAAATTCTCCAACGAATGTCAGTAGGAATACCTTTGATCATCAGTAACCTCATCCGTTCCAAACGAGCTTTGTAAACCTCCATCAGAGATTTTTGAGGGAGAGAAGGAAATTGCTTGTGAAGATTTGCGAGAGCTTCTTCCATCGTGAAAGGACTTAATCTGCAAAAACTAAACACACCAAATTAAATCACACCAAATCACAATATATACAAAAATTGCATGGGTTGCCTCCCTGCTAGTGCTAAGTTTAAAGTCGTCAGCTAGACGTGACTTCTCGAATGTTAGGCTGGATCTGAAAGTGTGGCACTTTCTTTTTGTCACTCAAATGATTCTCCCCAGTAGTGCTTGACACGCTTGTTTTTAACCTTGAAAGTTTTGTTGGAGTCAGGATCATGTATCTCAACGGCACTGTCTGGTAAAACCTTGGTGATCACAAATGGAACTGACGATCGTGATTTTGGCTTCCATGGGAAAAATTCCACCCTTGATTTGTTTAACAATATCTTCTGCCCTGGTTCCAGTTGTATGCGCACTAACTTCTCATCATGTCTTTTCCTTGCCTTTTCCTTGTACAATTTGGCATCCTCAAAAGGTTGTATGTGAAATTCCTCCAATTCGTTGAGCTGGTGGAACTTTTTCTCTTCTTTTTTTGGATAAAGTAAGTATAATAACCAAAGAAAACTATACAAGCGCAAAAGGGCATACCCCAGACAACTAGAGAGGACAAGCCCTGCAAGAATAGGCTTCTTCAGTACGCAATGCGCTTTATCTTCAGGCTCCACAGGTAATTGACATGTTTTAAGTTTGTCAGTAGAACTTTGTCTTTCATCAGAGTTCTGATCGGTACTATATATCACATCAAGTCTGAAACATTCCTTCTTCTTTTCATCATCTGGGAAATTCATGGCCTTGAAAACATTGAATGTTACTTCTTGGTCTTGTACCCTCATGGTTAGTTATCCTTTTTGTACATCAATAATGGTTCGACCTGTAGCCAAGAATGGTCTCCCGATGATGATTGGCACATCTGCGTCTTTCTTCATATCAAGGACAATAAAATATGTTGGGAAAATGAATTTATCAACCTTGACCAGCACATCCTCAATTACGCCTCTTGGAAATACGAGCGTTCTATGAGCAAGTTGTAGTGAGACTGAAGTGGGCATTGTTTCTCCAATCTGCAGTTTCCTGAAAATAGAAAAAGGCATTAAGTTAACACTAGCACCTAAATCACACAGAGCCTTACCGAAGTCATGTTCTCCTATGGTGCAAGGAACAGTGAAACTGTCAGGATCTTTCAACTTTGGAGGAAGTTTTCTCTGAATGATGGCGCTGCATTCTTCTGATAATGCTACTGTCTCATAATCTCCTTACGTAAGGTAAATCCATCTTATGACAATAAATGGCTTCACCTTTCGTGGCACCTTCCCGAGGACATCTTTTGTTGATTCTTTTGTAGCCTTTTGCCTTTGTAGCTTATTGGTTTTTTTCTAGGAGGGCCTGTCCTCTCTAGTGCCTGGGGTATGCCCCTTTGCTCTTTGTATAGTTTTCTTTGGTTATAATACTTACCTTATCCAAAAAAAAATAATCTCCCAATCTCCGCTTTCGTGAAAGAATGTCTTTCATAAATTTCGCATAGCTGGGCATTTGTTCCAACGCTTCTGCAAATAGAATGTTGATATGCAGCTTTTTGAACACCTCCAAGAATCGAGCAAATTGCTTGTCCAGTTTATTCTTCTGAAGATGCTGAGGAAAAGTGGAGGTGGAGTGATCTGTTCTTTTTCCTTTGCTTCTTTTTCCTCCATCTGTTGCTTTGTTTCTTTTGGATCTTCCACAGCAGTTGTTTTGGCTCCAACATCTTTGTTGATTTCAGTACCGCTTTTTAACATGATGGCATGACATTGCTCCTTCCCCATGTTCCTCGGATTTGGTTCAGTGTTGCTAGGTTGGTTACCTGGCGGTCTGTAACTCAGAGCATTGGCCAGTTGTCCAATTTTATTCTCCAGTGCTTTAATAGAAGTTGATTGACTTTGAATTAATGCTGCTTGGGATTGAAACATAGCATCATATCTTGCTGCTTGAGAGTCGTGTTTTGCTTCTATCTTTTTCAAGTGGATCAACACTTATGTTATTCCTGATTCATTTGTCTGCTCCTGGCCTTTGTTCTGTTGTTGGAATCCGGGTGGTGGGTTGTTCATTTGCCCTGAATTGTTGCTCCATGCGAAATTGGGATGATTTCTCCACCCTGGGTTGTAGGTGTTGGAATATGATTGTTCCCCTGTCTGTTGAAATTATTGACATAATTCACCGTTTCTTTATGTTGGTTGAAAGATTCTGACTCAGGTGCTCCTCAAAATGGTGAACTTGTGGATCCACCATTAACTTTCATGTTAAGAGTTTCCAGATTTTTGCAAATCTCATCCAGCTTGGAATTCAGTGTTGTGTTGGCTCCAACTTCATAAATTCCTGCAATTCTTTGAATCATGCTCCTTTCTGTTGGCCACAAGGAGTTGTTGTTGGCCATTTCTTCAATTAAGTCTCAGGCTTGATCTTCTCCTTTTGCCATCAAAGCTCCTCCAGCAGCAGCATCAATTGTGGTTCTCATTATTCCAAAAAGTCCATTGTAGAAGGTTTGAACTTGTAGCCACTTTGCGATCTCATGGTGAGGACATTTCCGGAGTAAATCTTTGAATCTTTCCCAAGCTTCGCAAAGGGATTCTGAATCTTGTTGCACGAAGGATGTGATGTCATTCCTCAACTTTGCAGTTCTGGCTGGTGGAAAGTACTTTGCAAGGAATTTGGTGGCTAGAGTGTTCCAAGTTGTGATGGAACCTGCTGGTAACGAATGTAGCCAAGCTTTAGCTCTGTCTTTCAGGGAATATGGAAAAACCTGCAGTCTCATTGCTTCTTCAGCTGCTCGGTTGTAATTGAAAGTAACGCAAACTTTCAGAAAGTTGCTGATGTGGGAATTAGGATCTTCAGTTGCATTTCCCCCAAACTGTACTGAATGCTGAATCATCTGGATTCATGTTTTGATGTCACACGCATTTGCTGGTAAATGAGGAAGTACAATACAGGAAATGAAGCCGTCAACCACCGGAATGGTTCTGTCTCGAATGGGAATCGGTGGTGCAATGTTCAAAGGTTCAGGTTCCATGTTGACTAAAGCTTCTTGGCCTTCTCGCCTTTCCCTTCTCAATTGTCTGATGGTTCTTTCAATTTTTGGGTCAAGCGGTCGGAGTTCAAAGCTTCTGGTTCGTCTCAAGTAGTTTCTGAGAACCTGAAAAACAAGAAAACAAAAACAATATGATGTGATCCAGAATGAGCTCTGTTTGTTGGGCAAAGTTAACTTGAAGTTGTGGCTGATTGCATGGCTTGGTCAAATTGGTGTATTTGGGCCATTTTGGTGGATTTGGAAGATTCCTTGGATTCTGGAGTTTGGTCCATGCATGAGACATTATGTGAAGGCTTTATTATGTCTAAAGCAATATTGGAATGGGTCTAGGACGTGCATGGACTGCCTTAATTGATTTTGGGCTTTATTTCCGAATGGTGCATTAGCAGTGGCGGGATTTATGCAGTCTTCGTATTTTGGACGTAACTTTCTCATCCGATGTCCGATTTTGGTGATTCAAGTTTCATTGAAAAGAGTACTCGTAGCTCTACAACTTTGAAGTTTTCATCAAAGTCCAGTTCGGATTCCTTCATGGTCTAAATGAGGACGCAATGTATCCCTATAGTTTTTATATTTTATATTTTTTTAAGTTATGTGTTGTTTAAGTGTTGGGCTGAACATTAATTAAATTAAAAAGCCCATGGACGAAATTTTCAAGTATTTCATTAGGGTTTTATTATATTTTGGTAGAATTAGGGTTAGCCACCTATTTAAATGGGCATTATTCATTGTAATGCATAATTAACCAAGAATATATCTTTTTACAAAACAAATTGACTTGTGTCATCTTGAGGGAGTGGATTCTTCCTTGGTTTTACGGAACAAAAGCTTATCAACGTGTGGCAAGCGTTGTGGCGCTGTATCGCTGTTCATGATTCTCCAAAGAAATAAAGAAAGGTTTTTAAGGGCAATGTTCCTTAAGGGTTGGACTTGATCTTGGAAGGATTTTGTTCTTACAAAATCAAGATTCGCGGTTCTTGGGGCTTAGAACACGTGGAGGGGTTTGCTTGGCTTTATTCCAGGCAGGTTTCTATCATTTGGTATCAGAGCTCAGGGTTCCAAGGTCAAGATTTTCTCTATTTTTATCGTTTTATGAAGTCTTTATATTTCTTTTTTTTTTTCTCGTCTCTTCTAGTTTCAATTTTTTTCTTTGTGTTTTTCTTGTTTATGACTGCATCTTGGATGTCATTATAATGTTCTTTCATGGTAATAACATTTAGGATTCAATTCTTGGAGTTTTGAGTCAATTCGAGTCGAAATTGTATGTAATTTTCGGATCAGTTCAGTCAGAATTTTTCAGCCGCGCACTGAATTTAAAATGGCTGTAACTTTTAATCTATAAAGAGTTACGAGACCCATAATATATAAATTTATAAGTACTCGAGGAGACGAATTCATTAGTCACTGGGCGTACGCAGTCCTCTTAAGTTTCGAGTCTCAAAATCTCTTTCAAAGTTACGAATTCTGTCCAGTTTCAGTTCAATTTGTCTTCTTATTTACTTTTGGTTTTTTTTTTTTTTTTTAGTCAGTTTCTTTGTGTTTGTTTTCATATTTTCTTAGTGATTCTTTGAGTCTTTCCTCATTATTAGCGTCTTTCCACTAAGGGTTGATTTATATTAATAATTTGATGGATAAAAGGGTATTTATCTTTCGCACGAGATGCTCTATCAATGGTAAAGTATGTAGTATGATTATTAATAGAGGGAATCACATAAATTTAGCTAGCACTACCCTTGTGGAAAAATTGAGATTACCATTGATACCTCTTGATAGACCTTATAAGTGGATGAGTGATTTTGGAGAGTTCGAGGTTGCTAAGCAGGTTGTGGTAAATTTTGCAATTGGGCAGTATGTTGACCAAGTAGTTTGTGACGTGGTTCCTATATGTCATACGCATATTTTATTGGGTAAGCCTTGGTATAAATTCAATAAAGTAGTTATGATATGGATAGGAATATGTACAAATTTAGGTATGGTGGAAAAATTATCAAGCTTGCTCCTTTAACCCTACAAGAGGTCAATGAGGACGAGTTGTACATGCAGAGGAGTGAAGAAGAGTGGGCTAAAAAGAAAAGTGCGATTGCTTTTGGAATGTTACTAGGAGAGCTTCCAGAGTTGATAGAGAAAAAGACATTAGTAAAATGTGAAGTAGAGAAGGATATAAACGTAGCCTTGAGTAATGAAATGAAACATGTTGATGTTTCAATAAATAAGAGTGAGGTGGTTGATGGTTTGATGATAGTGATGATATTGATGTGAGCGATAACATTGGTGATCATGATTTGGTTGTTCATGATTCCAATGAGGTGCTTGGCGTTACTGTTAAGGGTGACTATCATATGGAGCAATCTGATGTTGGTTGTGAGGACATGAGTTATGGTGTGCAAAAAGTACATGTGGCTGAATATATAGAGTGTGGTCAGATCGTGAATGAGAGTGTTGATTGCTTGAGAAAGCGACATGGGCATGTTGAGTTTGTTTTAAATGAGATTTCAAATGTGAATCCATGTGGGAATCTCTTTTTTGTTGCAAGTGGCATTAAGAATGAGAGTAGCAATGGAGAGATTGAGAGTGGAAAAGTATTGCCAAAAAGTCATTCATTCGCCTTATTGACTTTTACTCACCTTAACCATTTTTTTCCATGTGATTTTCTTTTATTCTAGGATTCTCGTCCCATTGATCTTGTCATTTTTATCTATGACCCGGGTTCGGATTCGAGGTCGAATCCTTTTCAAGAGAGGGAGAATGATGTGATCCAGAATGAGCTCTGTTTGTTGGGCAAAGTTAACTTGAAGTTGTGGCTGATTGCATGGCTTGGTCAAATTGGTGTATTTGGGCCATTTTGGTGGATTTGGAAGATTCCTTGGATTCTGGAGTTTGGTCCATGCATGAGACATTATGTGAAGGCTTTATTATGTCTAAAGCAATATTGGAATGGGTCTAGGACGTGCATGGACTGCCTTAATTGATTTTGGGCTTTATTCCGAATGGTGCATTAGCAGTGGCGGGATTTATGCAGTCTTCGTATTTGGACGTAACTTTCTCATCCGATGTCCGATTTGGTGATTCAAGTTTCATTGAAAAGAGTACTCGTAGCTCTACAACTTTGAAGTTTTCATCAAAGTCCAGTTCGGATTCCTTCATGGTCTAAATGAGGACGCAATGTATCCCTATAGTTTTTATATTTTATATTTTTTTTAAGTTATGTGTTGTTTAAGTGTTGGGCTGAACATTAATTAAATTAAAAAGCCCATGGACGAAAATTTTCAAGTATTTCATTAGGGTTTATTATTTTGGTAGAATTAGGGTTAGCCACCTATTTAAATGGGCATTATTCATTGTAATGCATAATTAACCAAGAATATATCTTTTTACAAAACAAATTGACTTGTGTCATCTTGAGGGAGTGGATTCTTCCTTGGTTTTACGGAACAAAAGCTTATCAACGGTGGCAAGTTGTTGTGGCGCTGTATCGCTGTTCATGATTCTCCAAAGAAATAAAGAAAAGGTTTTAAGGGCATGTTCCTTAAGGGTTGGACTTGATCTTGGAAGGATTTTGTTCTTACAAAATCAAGATTCGCGGTTCTTGGGGCTTAGAAAACGTGGAGGGGTTTGCTTGGCTTTATTCCAGGCAGGTTTCTATCATTTGGTATCAGAGCTCAGGGTTCCAAGGTCAAGATTTTCTTATTTTTATCGTTTTATGAAGTCTTTATATTTTCTTTTTTTTCTCGTCTCTTCTAGTTTCAATTTTTTTCTTTGTGTTTTTCTTGTTTATGACTGCATCTTGGATGTCATTATAATGTTCTTTCATGGTAAAAACATTTAGGATTCAATTCTTGGAGTTTTGAGTCAATTCGAGTCGAAATTGTATGTAATTTTCGGATCAGTTCGTCAGAATTTTCAGCCGCGCACTGAATTTAAAATGGCTGTAACTTTTAATCTATATAAAGGTACGAGACCCATAATATATAAATTTATAAGTACTCGAGGAGACGAATCATTAGTCACTGGGCGTACGCAGTCCTCTTAAGTTTCGAGTCTCAAAATCTCTTTCAAAGTTACGAATTCTGTCCAGTTTCAGTTCAATTTGTCTTCTTATTTACTTTGTTTTTTTTTTTTTTTTAGTCAGTTTCTTTGTGTTTGTTTTCATATTTTCTTAGTGATTCTTTGAGTCTTTCCTCATTATTAGCGTCTTTCCACTAAGGGTGATTTATATTATAATTTGATGATGATAAAAGGGTATTTATCTTTCGCACGAGATGCTCTATCAATGGTAAAGTATGTAGTATGATTATTAATAGAGGGAATCACATAAATTTAGCTAGCACTACCCTTGTGGAAAAATTGAGATTACCATTGATACCTCTTGATAGAACCTTATAAGTGGATGAGTGATTTTGGAGTTCGAGGTTCGGGTTGCTAAGCAGGTGTGGTAAATTTTGCAATTGGGCAGTATGTTGACCAAGTAGTTTTGTGACGTGGTTCCTATATGTCATACGCATATTTTATTGGGTAAGCCTTGGTATAAATTCAATAAAGTAGTTTATGATATGGATAGGAATATGTACAAATTTAGGTATGGTGGAAAAAATTATCAAGCTTGCTCCTTTAACCCTACAAGAGGTCAATGAGGACGAGTTGTACATGCAGAGGAGTGAAGAAGAGTGGGCTAAAAAGAAAAGTGCGATTGCTTTTGGAATGTTACTAGGAGAGCTTCCAGAGTTGATAGAGAAAAAGACATTAGTAAAATGTGAAGTAGAGAAGGATATAAACGTAGCCTTGAGTAATGAAATGAAACATGTTGATGTTTCAATAAATAAGAGTGAGGTGGTTGATGGTGTTGATGATAGTGATGATATGATGTGAGCGATAAATTGGTGATCATGATTTGGTTGTTCATGATTCCAATGAGGTGCTTGGCGTTACTGTAAGGGTGACTATCATATGGAGCAATCTGATGTTGGTTGTGAGGACATGAGTTATGGTGTGCAAAAAGTACATGTGGCTGAATATATAGAGTGTGGTCAGATCGTGAATGAGAGTGTTGATTGCTTGAGAAAGCGACCATGGGCATGTTGAGTTTGTTTTAAATGAGATTTCAAATGTGAATCCATGTGGATCTCTTTTTTGTTGCAAGTGGCATTAAGAATGAGAGTAGCAATGGAGAGATTGAGAGTGGAAAAGTATTGCCAAAAAGTCATTCATTCGCCTTATTGACTTTTACTCACCTTAACCATTTTTTTCCATGTGATTTTCTTTTATTCTAGGATTCTCGTCCCATTGATCTTGTCATTTTTATCTATGACCCGGGTTCGGATTCGAGGTCGAATCCTTTTCAAGAGCGGGAGAATGATGTGATCCAGATGAGCTCTGTTTGTTGGGCAAAGTTAACTTGAAGTTGTGGCTGATGCATGGCTTGGTCAAATTGGTGTTGTATTTGGGCCATTTTGGTGGATTTGGAAGATTCCTTGGATTCTGGAGTTTGGTCCATGCATGAGACATTATGTGAAGGCTTTATTATGTCTAAAGCAATATTGGAATGGGTCTAGGACGTGCATGGACTGCCTTAATGATTTGGGCTTTATTTCCGAATGGTGCATTAGCAGTGGCGGGATTTATGCAGTCTTCGTATTTTGGACGTAACTTTCTCATCCGATGTCCGATTTGGTGATTCAAGTTTCATTGAAAAGAGTACTCGTAGCTCTACAACTTTGAAGTTTTCATCAAAGTCCAGTTCGGATTCCTTCATGGTCTAAATGAGGACGCAATGTATCCCTATAGTTTTTATATTTTATATATTTTTTAAGTTATGTGTTGTTTAAGTGTTGGGCTGAACATTAATTAAATTAAAAAGCCCATGGACGAAATTTTCAAGTATTTCATTAGGGTTTTTTTATTATATTTGGGTAGAATTAGGGTTAGCCACCTATTTAAATGGGCATTATTCATTGTAATGCATAATTAACCAAGAATATATCTTTTACAAAACAAATTGACTTGTGTCATCTTGAGGGAGTGGATTCTTCCTTGGTTTACGGAACAAAAGCTTATCAACGTGTGTGGCAGCGTTGTGGCGCTGTATCGCTGTTCATGATTCTCCAAAGAAATAAAGAAAGGTTTTTAAGGGCAATGTTCCTTAAGGGTTGGACTTGATCTTGAAAGGATTTTGTTCTTACAAAATCAAGATTCGCGGTTCTTGGGGCTTAGAACACATGGAGGGGTTTGCTTGGCTTTATTCCAGGAAGGTTTCTATCATTTGGTATCAGGAGCTCAGGGTTCCAAGGTTAAGATTTTCTCTATTTTTATCGTTTTATGAAGTCTTTATATTTCTTTTTTTTTTTTTCTCGTCTCTCTAGTTTCATTTTTTTCTTTGTGTTTTTCTTGTTTATGACTGCATCTTGGATGTCATTATAATGTTCTTTCATGGTAATAACATTTAGGATTCAATTCTTGGAGTTTTGAGTCAATTCGAGTCGAAATTGTATGTAATTTTCGGATCAGTTCAGTCAGAATTTTTCAGCCGCGCACTGAATTTAAAATGGCTGTAACTTTTAATCTATAAAGAGTTACGAGACCCATAATATATCAATTTATAAGTACTCGAGGAGACGAATTCATTAGTCACTGGGCGTACGCAGTCCTCTTAAGTTTCGAGTCTCAAAATCTCTTTCAAAGTTACGAATTCTGTCCAGTTTCAGTTCAATTTGTCTTCTTATTTACTTTTGGTTTTTTTTTTTTTTTAGTCAGTTTCTTTGTGTTTGTTTTCATATTTTCTTAGTGATTCTTTGAGTCTTTCCTCATTATTAGCGTCTTTCCACTAAGGGTTGATTTATATTAATAATTTGATGGATAAAAGGGTATTTATCTTTCGCACGAGATGCTCTATCAATGGTAAAGTATGTAGTATGATTATTAATAGAGGGAATCACATATAATTTAGCTAGCACTACCCTTGTGGAAAAATTGAGATTACCATTGATACCTCTTGATAGACCTTATAAGTGGATGAGTGATTTTGGAGAGTTCGAGGTTGCTAAGCAGGTTGTGGTAAATTTTGCAATTGGGCAGTATGTTGACCAAGTAGTTTGTGACGTGGTTCCTATATGTCATACGCATATTTTATTGGGTAAGCCTTGGTATAAATTCAATAAAGTAGTTTATGATATGGATAGGAATATGTACAAATTTAGGTATGGTGGAAAAATTATCAAGCTTGCTCCTTTAACCCTACAAGAGGTCAATGAGGACGAGTTGTACATGCAGAGGAGTGAAGAAGAGTGGGCTAAAAAGAAAAGTGCGATTGCTTTTGGAATGTTACTAGGAGAGCTTCCAGAGTTGATAGAGAAAAAGACATTAGTAAAATGTGAAGTAGAGAAGGATATAAACGTAGCCTTGAGTAATGAAATGAAACATGTTGATGTTTCAATAAATAAGAGTGAGGTGGTTGATGGTGTTGATGATAGTGATGATATTGATGTGAGCGATAACATTGGTGATCATGATTTGGTTGTTCATGATTCCAATGAGGTGCTTGGCGTTACTGTTAAGGGTGACTATCATATGGAGCAATCTGATGTTGGTTGTGAGGACATGAGTTATGGTGTGCAAAAAGTACATGTGGCTGAATATATAGAGTGTGGTCAGATCGTGAATGAGAGTGTTGATTGCTTGAGAAAGCGACATGGGCATGTTGAGTTTGTTTTAAATGAGATTTCAAATGTGAATCCATGTGGGAATCTCTTTTTTGTTGCAAGTGGCATTAAGAATGAGAGTAGCAATGGAGAGATTGAGAGTGGAAAAGTATTGCCAAAAAGTCATTCATTCGCCTTATTGACTTTTACTCACCTTAACCATTTTTTTCCATGTGATTTTCTTTTATTCTAGGATTCTCGTCCCATTGATCTTGTCATTTTTATCTATGACCCGGGTTCGGATTCGAGGTCGAATCCTTTTCAAGAGAGGGAGAATGATGTGATCCAGAATGAGCTCTGTTTGTTGGGCAAAGTTAACTTGAAGTTGTGGCTGATTGCATGGCTTGGTCAAATTGGTGTATTTGGGCCATTTTGGTGGATTTGGAAGATTCCTTGGATTCTGGAGTTTGGTCCATGCATGAGACATTATGTGAAGGCTTTATTATGTCTAAAGCAATATTGGAATGGGTCTAGGACGTGCATGGGCTGCCTTATTGATTTTGGGCTTTATTTCCGAATGGTGCATTAGCAGTGGCGGGATTTACGCAGTCTTCGTATTTTGGACGTAACTTTCTCATCCGATGTCCGATTTTGGTGATTCAAGTTTCATTGAAAAGAGTACTCGTAGCTCTACAACTTTGAAGTTTTCATCAAAGTCCAGTTCGGATTCCTTCATGGTCTAAATGAGGACGCAATGTATCCCTATAGTTTTTATATTTTATATTTTTTTAAGTTATGTGTTGTTTAAGTGTTGGGCTGAACATTAATTAAATTAAAAAGCCCATGGACGAAATTTTCAAGTATTTCATTAGGGTTAGCCACCTATTTAAATGGGCATTATTCATTGTAATGCATAATTAACTAAGAATATATCTTTTTACAAAACAAATTGACTTGTGTCATCTTGAGGGAGTGGATTCTTCCTTGGTTTTACGGAACAAAAGCTTATCAACGTGTGGCAAGCGTTGTGGCGCTGTATCGCTGTTCAGGATTCTCCAAAGAAATAAAGAAAGGTTTTTAAGGGCAATGTTCCTTAAGGGTTGGACTTGATATTGGAAGGATTTTGTTCTTACAAAATCAAGATTCGCGGTTCTTGGGGCTTAGAACACGTGGAGGGGTTTGCTTGGCTTTATTCCAGGCAGGTTTCTATCACAATAAGTAAAAAAAAATTAGATACAAGTCACGTATCTACCCCTAAACTAATAGAGAAAGATAAATAAGTCCCCGGCAACGGTGCCAAAAACTTGACCAGTGCGTAATCACACCCGTATAACGTAAGCGCACGTATCGTTCAAGTAGTATAAAAAGTATCGATCCCACGAGGACTTAAAACCTTTGCTATTAATTGTTTTATGAGGTCAAATGTTTACAAGTATCTAATAGATTGATTGTTTGATCGAGTGGTGACTTTAAAACTTAAAACAAGTAAATAAAATTTCTTGAAAGTAGATTGAAGAAATTTCAAATTTATAAAATTATCCAGGGTTGTGAATCCTTCCAATATCTATTAAAGATGAAGTGGTTATCTTACAATTGGGTAATATATTAATTTATTAACCTGGAACACTAAATTATGTAAAAGCCTCTTCCGATGGTCGATTACAAATACCCAGTATAACCCAATTGAACCATATGTCTATGTCAACCAAATTACCTGGATTCATTAAGTTTAAGTTCCAATTATGGCTACCCCCGCCCGACATGTATATTCCTATCCTGTAAGGAAATCTATTAAAGGGTTATCTATCCTCAAGGAAATCGTGGGCTATTGAGTCTAAGATCTTTAACCTAAAATCCCTTTTCCAAGTTCATTTTAAGTTTACCTAATCAATTTTATTAATGGCCAGTTAATAAAAAGCATTAAGATTAAGACTCAATAAATAAACCTTTATATTACCCAAGCTATAATCTAACTCCTTATAAACCGGTGATATTGGATTTCATCACAACCCCAGATAACTGGCTTAGTTACGACACATATTTATGGGTAGTAAAAATTTAAATAAAATAAAAGACATAAAGTAAAATATTGAAAATTAAATACTGAAAGTAAATTGCTGAAAAGTAAAAAAAAAAGTAAAAAGTAAAAAGTAAAAAGCAAAAAGTAAAAAAAATAAAAGTAAATTACTGAAAGTAAATTGCTGAAAAGTAAATTACTAAAATTAAATAAAGTAAAAGTACAATAAAAGAAAATGCTGGGATTAGAGGATCAACTTTTATTATTACTATTTTAGATATCTCCCTTAATATAATATATTAACTTTACGTGATAATTACCAACCAGCCATAAAGGCGGTATCCTGATTAAGTCAAATTAATAATTAATTACCAACCGACCAACTAGGCGTTATCCATACTTGGTCAGGTTAAAACCAATTTATATTTAATTACCAACCGGCCAATATAGTTGTATCCTCATTAAGTCAAGTTTTAAATAGTTTATATCTTATAATTAAGGGAGATTAATCTAAATAGCAATAATAAAAGCTTTACCTTTCACCCCAGCAAATGAGAATTACCTCCTCATTGCTTGAAAAATAAAAACTGCAAAAGTAAAGAAATGAAAGGATTGTGCGTAAAAGTAAATTGCGGAAAGTAAAAACTGAAAAATAAAGAAAAGAAAGTGCGAAAGCGGAAATTAATTACTGAAAGCTGTAAATAAACAAACAAGATACAATCTTCTTATTTATTCTTTAGGAATTTCAAAGAAGAAAGTATGAATTTTACAAATGAAATGGCTTGGTATTTATAGGCAAAATTTTGCCTCCATCAAATTCTCCACCAAATCCATTATTAATTTCTCCACTAATTACTCCACCAAATCCATTATTAATTGCTCCACTAATTGCTTATCATGTTTGGTGATGATTTGATAATTTTATTATTTATTTATTTATTAATTTATTTTTTTGCTTTGAAAATGATTGAAAATGACTTTAATAATTACACACAACACACTTCTGGATGGTTCATCAATTTCGGTCATGAAATATTTAGAATTCGAAAATATTTTGTCTTTCAAAGTTGTATATCTTTGAGTCTTCTTTAATCTAGCATGTGAATCAGCTCAATCCGATATCGGAGTAAAAAGTTATGCCCAAAATACGACAGATGTGCAAAATTGGAATTTCCAAAACTGCACTTTGTCAAAAACGCCCTTTCAAGTTTCCAATCTCCAAAATTAAAATATCAAGTCCAATAATTGCCCTTATTTGACCCATATTTTGTCCTAAATGATTTCATTGAGACCCGATATTATTTTATCTGTAAAATAAACTAAAGCACATCAAAACGTTCATCAAACCCGAGAAACTAAACAAAATATTAAGTTAAAGGGACGGTAAATATTGATATATTTTCCGCTCATCAGCAGGGCCTGAGAAACAGTAGGAGACTCCGTCGTGGGGAGGTTGACTTACGCATTAGTAATGGAGTAAAACAGGCTGCATTGTGCGTGAGGACTTATTCATTAGAAGATTGTATTTGTGTGCCTTCTCTTGTAAAGATCATCATTTCAATTTCTTCTTTATGTAATAAAGGCTTTTCATGCCTAATAAGTTGTAATGAATGTTCTATTTATTTCAATGAAATAAAATATGGAGATGGTATTTTGAATAATGGTATCTATGTCTTACAAACTAACAAAGAATGTTCAACCTCTAATATATACAACGTTAACTCGAATAATCTCAATGAATCACTTCTATGGCACAATCGCTTAGGTCATATCAATGAAACAAGATTAACTAAGCTACACAAGGATGGGTATTTCAGACCATTCAAATATGAACCTTATGGAACTTGTGAGTCTTGTTTACTTGGTAAAATGACCAAATTACCCTTCAAAGGTAAAGGACAACGTGCAGCAGAGACATTAGAACTCATACACTCTGATGTATGCGGACCAATGTCAGTCACCGCTAGAGGTGGATTCTCCTACTTCATTACCTTTATCGATGATCACTCGCGATATGGGTATGTGTACCTTATGCGGTACAAATCTGAAGCCTTTGAGAAATTCAAAGACTTCAAAACTGAAGTAGAAAACCAGCTTAATAAAAGTATTAAGTCACTAAGGTCTGACCGAGGTGGTGAATACTTAAGCGACGCATTTCAAGATTACTTGAGATAAAATGGCATTGTTTCCCAGTGGACTCCTCCAGGAACTCCACAGCATAATGGGGTCTCTGAAAGGAGAAATAAGATATTATTAGATATGGTCCGATCAATGATGTTAGGAACGGATCTACCTCTTTCATTTTGGGGTCTTGCTTTAGAAACTGCAACACTACTACTAAACCAAGTTCCTTCCAAGGCTGTTAATCAAACACCATATGAGTTATGGTCTGGGAAACGTCCTAGTCTTAGTTATCTAAGAGTTTGGGGATGTGACGCATATGTTAAGCTCACACAAACTAAAAAATTGGATGATAGGGCAGTTAAATGTAAGTTTGTAGGATATGCCTTGAACTCAAGAGCATACGTGTCTACGTCCCCAAATGAACAAAGAACATTTATCTCACGAAATGCTAAATTTCTAGAGAATGAATTCTTTCTCAAGAAATATAGTGGGAGTAGACTTGACCTCGATGAGGTTTGAGAAGAACAAACTAATATGGAACTAAACCTCATGCCCCTCAAAAGGGCAGCGACGAAACAACCACAAGGTTATGAACTTAGAAGGCATGGTAGGGAAAGATATGGGCCTGAAAGATATGGTTTCCATATTGATAAGGAACATGATCAGGTCATTGATAATAACGATCCCACCAGTTATGACGAAGCAATGCATGACATTGATTCAGTCAAGTGGCTTGAGGCCATGAAATCTGAAATAGACTCTATGTATCGGAATCATGTCTGGGACTTGGTGGATGCACCTGAAGGGATAAAACCCATAGGCTGCAAGTGGATTTACAAGCGTAAAACTGATGCATAAGGCAACATCCAAACCTATAAGGCTAGGTTGGTGGCGAAATGTTATAGACAAATCCAAGAAATTGACTATGACGAAACCTTCTTGTCTGTTGCAATGATAAAGTCCATTCGAATTTTACTAGCACTAGCTGCACACTTTGATTATGAGATTTGACAGATGGATGTCAAGACGGCTTTCCTTAATGGGAACCTCGTAGAGGAAGTCTATATGACACAACCTAAGGGGTTTGCATCTAAAGATGATCATAATAAAGTATGTAAGCTTAAACGATACATTTATGGACTCAAGCAAGCCTCCAGAAATTGGAATATACGATTTGATGAGACAATCAAAGAATTTGACTTCATCAAAAATGTAGACGAGCCTTGTGTTTACAGGAAAAGTAGTGAGAGTGTTGTTATATTTCTTGTATTATATGTCGATGACATATTAATCATCGGGAATGATATTCCCATGATGCAAGCCACCAAGCAATGGTTATCTCAGAATTTCTCCATGAAAGATTTGGGAGAAGCAGCCTACATCCTCCGCATTAAGATCTACCGTAATAAATCTAAAAGAATATTAGGACTTTCTCAATCTACGTACATAGATAAAGTTTTGAAAAGATTCAAAATGGAAGATTCCAAAAGAGGTAATTTACCTACTTGTCATGGAATCAAATTATCTAAAGAGCAATGCCCACATACTCCTTCAGATAGAGAGTGTATGAGTATGATCCCTTATGCTTCAGCAATATGATCGATGTACGCCATGCTATGTACAAGACCTGATGTCTCTTATGCTCTTAGCATAACGAGCAGGTATCAGGCAAATCCTGGTGAGCAACACTGGGCAGCTGTCAAAACAATCCTCAAGTATCTGAGAAGAACTAAGGACGTGTTCTTGACATACGGAGATTGTTCTGAGATGAAATCGCAAACAGGATATCTGTTTACTATGAATGGTAGAGCTGTCGTTGGAAAATCTCAAAGCAGTCAACTATATCGAACTCCACCACTGAAGCCGACTATATTGCAGCATCTGAGGCAACTAAAGAAGCAGTCTGGATAAAGAAGTTCATCACGGAGCTGGAAGTGCTTCCCGCGATAAAGAATGGCGTCACGATGTACTGTGACAACACGGGCGCCATTACTCAATCAAATGAACCAAGGCCCCACCAGAAATCCAAGCATGTACTCAGGCGATTTCATCTCATCAAGGAGATTGTTAAGAGAAAAGAAGTTATTATAGAGAAAATACCCACAGAAGATAATCTTGCAGATTCTCTAACTAAAGGGCTGACTCAACAAAAGCATGATAGGCACACCCAAGAGTATGGTGTCCATATTCATACTAGTTGGCTATAGTGCAAGTGGGAGATTGTTAGGGATATGCCCTATACCCAACTTGTGGATGGGCTATATGTACATGTATTTGTAATATTTTCATTAATTAATAAAATGGCAATCTTTATTATACGTGTCTTACATAAATTATATGAATCATCAAACACTGTAATAAAGCCCTTGGAGTAATAAGATGATGGCTTCCACGCCTTATGAGAATTATTACTCTCAAATGTTCCTAGTCATAGTTTTGTGAATAATCTGGGCGTTCACAAAGCGGAGAGACTAGCATGATGATATGATCCGCCCTTAAGTGGGTTAGCCGATCTCATAGGCTACTAGCGGTGATCCGTCCGCTTGGTGTATCACATGGATGCATGAGTTGCTCGTGTCCATCGAACTGACCACCGAAAGTTTTCACATGTAGTGTTTATCCCATGTGTCTGTGAGAAATTTCATGTATCGATTATGTGACTAGTCTTTAGACTTGAGGTCTTTACAATCTTATGTGTGGATCAAATGACTTTGACATTCTCCTTCCCCGGTTCAAAAGATCCGGTCATAAGGGTATGATTTGGTCATTTGTTGAAACACATGGAGTTTGTAAAGATACAACAGAGAATCGCCACTCTCTCGGATAATATTTTCTTATAAGAGTAGTATTTCAATTCACAGGTTGATATGTGTGATCAGTGCTTGAGACTGTGGCCGCAGCGGAAGAATCATGTGAGATTCTTGGGTTAGCACGATTCATGACACTATCAACATCTTTGACTATATGGGTAGACACTTTCTATACCCTAGGTCAAATGGTAGGAATACAGTAAGGCGAGGGACCGTATCATATGTAAATCGCATACAGAATGGGTATATATCTTTCCTTCTCATTTGGGGGCTTTGGCATATTGCTAGATGTCAACCTTGGTCATTGAAATCGAACGACCATCTGATCGGAGGATAATTTATGTTCGATTAAATTATCACGATTCATTTCATGTCCAACTTGAGGGGAACCCAAAAGGTCACACATAATAAAGTCGAAATCAATGGTTAACAGTGCACAGTACAAATTTAACAGTATATATGATTGCTGTAGGAATTGTTCATAAATGGTTGGTGTTTAATTATTGAACAGATCATTTATGAGGTTACAAAGTGGCTTAGGGATTGGTGAATGACGATAGGGG
>SKCR01049031.1:0-40130 GCA_019454045.1 Zanthoxylum bungeanum
GCGGAAAATATATCAATATTTACCGCCCCTTTTACTTAATATTTTGTTTAGTTTCTCGGGTTTTGATGAATATTTTGATGTGTTTTAGTTTATTTTGCAGATAAATAATATCGGCACTCAATGAAATCATTTAGGACGAAATGTGGATCAAATAAGGGCAATTATTGGACTTGATATTAAATTTTGGAGATTGGAAATTTGAAAGGGCGTTTTGACGAAGTGCAGTTTTGGAAATTCCAGTTTTGCACATCTGTCGTATGTTGGGCATAACTTTGTACTCAGATATCGGATTGAGCTGATTCAAGTGCCAGATTAAAGAAGACTCAAAGATATACAACTTTGAAAGAGAAAATATTTTCGAATTCTGAAGATTTCATGACCGAAATTGATGAACCATCCAGAAGTGTGTGGAGTGTAATTATTAAAAGTCATTATCAATCATTTTCAAAGCAAAATATTAATTAATTAATAATTAATAAAAATTATCAAATCAACACCAAACAAGATAAGAAATTATTGGAGCAATTATGGATTTGGTGGAGTAATTAGTGGAGAAATTAATAATGTAATTGGTGGAGAAATTGATTGATGATTTGATGGTGGCAAAATTTTGCCTATAAATACCAAGCCATTCATTTGTAAAATTCATACTTTCTTCCTTGAAATTCTTAATGAATAAATAAGAAGATTGTATCTAGTTTGTTTATTTTTAGTTTTCAGTAATTAATTTTCAGTTTCGCACTTTCTTTTATTTACTTTTCAGTTTTTACTTTCCGCAATTTACTTTTACTCACAATACTTTTCTTTCTTTAATTTTTCAGTTTTTTACTTTTCAGTAATGAGGAGGTAATTTCCCAAGCTAGGGTGAAAGGTAATTCTTTTACTTTACTATTACTTTAGATTAATCTCCCTTAAAAATAATATATTCACTATTTAAAATACTGATTAATAAAGGATACCACTATATTGGTCGGTTGGCAATTCATTTAATCTGGTTTAAACCTGACTAATCAAGGATACCGCCAGATTGGTCGGTTGGTAAATTTATTTTGGTACCGCCTTTATGGCTGGATTATGGACAAATATTACCGCCTATATGGCTGGTTGGACTTAATTGACTTAATCAGGATACCGCCAGATGGTCGGTTGGTAAAATAATATCACAAGTTTATATATTATTTTATGGGAGATATCTAAATTAGTAGTAGTAAAAGTAATTCCTTTTACCTTAGCTTTTTATTTTATTGTAATTTACTTTTCAGCTTTTACTTTCCGCAATTACTTTCAAGCATTTTCATTTTTGTCTTTACTTTTAAGTTTTTATTAGCCCTAGTTATGTGTGGTAACTAAATTAGTTATCTGGGGTTGTGTGAGAAATCCAATATCACCGTTTTATAAGGGTTAGATTATAGCTTGGGTAATATAAAGATTTATTTATTGTGTCTTAAACTTAATGCTTTTTCATTAACTGGCCATTAATAAAATTGATCTGGTAAATCTAAAATGAACTAGACATAGGGATTTTAGGTTTCAGCCTTAGACTCAATAGCCCACGATCTTCCTTGAGGATAGATAACCCTTTAATAGATTTCCTTACAGGATAGGAATATACCTGTTGGGCGGGGGTAGCCATAATTGGAACTTAACTTAATGAATCCAGATAATTTGGTTGACATAGACATATGGTTCAATTGGGTTAAACTGGGTATTTGTGTCTGACCATCGACAGAGGCTTACACATAATTTAGTGTTCCAGGTAATAAATCAATATATTACCCAACTTTAAGATAACCACTTCATCTTTAAAATGATATTGGAAGAAATCACAACCCTAGGTAGTTTTTAATATTGAATTTTTCTTAAAACCTATTTTCGACAATTTATTTACTTGCTTTTAAATTAGAATCGTCACCATTTCAAATCAATCAATCAACTTGTTAGATATTAGTAATCATTTGACCTCATAAAATTAATAGTTTAGATATTAAGTCCTCGTGGGATCGATATTTTTATACTACTTGAACGATACGTGCGCTTGCGTTATACGGTGTGTGTTTACCGGTCAGTGTCTATTCCCGGACTAAACTGATCTGATGTAATGTGGGCCTCGCCCCCAGAATGCCATACCCGGCAATGCTGATCTGTGTAATGTGGGCCTCGCCTTCAGAATGCCATACCCGGCAGAAGCTGATCTGATGTAATGTGGGCCTCGCCCCCAGAATGCCATACCCGGCAAGACTGATACTGATGTAATGTGGGCCTCGCCCCCAGAATGCCATACCCGACAAGACTGATACTGATAAAGATGTGGGCCTCGCCCCCAGAGTGCCATACCCGGCAAGACTGATACTGATGCTAATACGGGCCTCGCCCCAAACTGATGCTGATGTGGGCCTCTCCCTAAACTGATGCTGATGTGGGCCTCGTCCATGGGATTCATTCCAATTTCTGACGACATGGTCCTCGGCCATGAGATTCATTCCAAATTCTGAAGACGTGCGCCTCGACCCTGGGATTCATTCCAAATTCTGAAGACGTGGGCATCAGCCTTGAGATTCATTCCAAATTCTGACGACGTGGGCCTCGGCCCTGGGATTCATTCCCTGGATTTATTCCAAATTCTGATGACGTGGGCCTCGGCCCTGAGGTTCATTCCCTGGATTCATTCCAAATTCTGAAGACGTGGGCCTCGGCCCTGGGATTCATTCCAAAACTATGCTGATATGGGCCTCGACCATAGGATTCATACCTGAAATTGATGCTGACAATGCGGGCTTCAACCCTAGAACTCATCCCTAAAACTGGTATTGATGCTGATGCGGGCCTCGCCCCCGGGACTCATCCCTAAAAATGAAACTGATATGGGCCTCAACCCTGGGACTCATCCCCAAAACTACTACTCATATGTTGCTGATTCTGGTTGGCTTGTCTTTGCCGCTTTCTCTTTTTCTTCTTTGAAACCTGTGAAAAATAAAACAAACACAAAAAGGAATTCAAAATATGTTACGTGTGTGTATGCATGCATGAATGATTTTCCTATCCCGCTGGGTTAGGTTTTTCCGCCAGTTCTCCAATGATTGCTCGACCTTCTCTCTAGTCTCATGACTCATTATCTTGTTACGTCCTTGATTTGCGATGTGGTAGACTGGTCGCCCCCAGTCTTTGATTTAGCTTTCTGCTTTCCGCTGCTTACACTAGGTCAAGGTGAACCATATGGTGGGGCCTTGCATATCATCATACTATATTACATGCTACGAAATAGTCCCAATAGTTATACATATCATTATCCTCAAAGAATGCTCAATAACGAAACCAGAGAACCTTCAAAACATTCGATGCAACTCAAATCCAAGTCTTTGAACAAATGATCTACGCCAGTCTTAAATTGTGTGTGTGCAAATGTTCTTTCACAGCTTGATTCCTAAGTAGGCCAACTCAATGATTTTATTTCAAAAATCGGGATCGATGGGCCAAACCAACCTAGATATCTCAATTATGCCTGCAGTTGCTTTTTTTTGTGCTCTATGTGGTATGGTTTTTTTTCTTTTCATTTTGAACTTCTTTTTTTTTTTTTTCTTTTTCTCTTTTTCTCTTTCTCTTTTTTTCAACACACCTACCCTTTAAGGTAGCATTTCTCCTCATGGTGGTCCTAATACTCGCCCATGGGTAGCTTCATGCTTATCGGTTATAGGTGGTGCAATTATTTTCTTTAGAGACTTTTCTTTCATTTTCAACCATACCACACATCATAACATAAGCAAATCAAGATAGACGTCTAAGCAAACGGTCATTCACCAACCTACAATTTCTTCAACTAGTCATTTTGCTAACTACTCAGATTTCAACTGCTAGGAACCATAATCAAGTGCTTACGACTCTAACATATATCAACTACTCAAAGTATCAGATAAAAGCACGTCAAGGGTTTATCGTTTCTAAGGTTTCATCCTAAAGCAATCAATTTCATCATCGGACTTATGTCTAACTATCAAAGACTAAAAACAAACAACAAATTTTTTTCTTTTTTTTTCTCTTTTTTTTTCTTTTTTTCTTTTTTTTTTCAATTTTTTTCTTTTTTTAAGGGCCCCCCAATGGTCTTTCTATCATTGCAGTAAAGTTCTTTGTTCCTCGGTTTCCTTTACCATGATATCCATGTTTGCTAAACTCTTCTTTGACAAGTCTTATTTTTCCTAACCCAACGGATATCTATGATGGCTTTTAAAACACGAGGGTTAACATGATGCATGTATGCATGAGATGCATATGATGTATGAGACACAATATGCATGGGGTTATCAAAAGCATAAAGGGTGGCCCCTATAGGTCATACAACTATGGTTCACATGTGGGTTTACAGGAGTGTGGACAAAGGCTTTCATTTGACGAAGGATTACCCACAACTAGGACTCCCCACTCAAGGGTTCGAGCGACCAAGTGAGTGCACCTTTTTTATACCTTACAGTACGTGCCAACGAGTTATGGTGTGTGACTAACTGTCGAATGGATTTCCCGTTGTAGATTCCCCAGAGGGAGGGTGGAGCGAAGCTCTCTTAAGTACCCAAGCCCCTTAGGCTCTTATCGCTTGGTGTCAGGAATAAACAACGAGTCCTCCAAACTAGAATGTCACAACGAGCTACAAGTAATGATTTATCTAGGTGCCTTCAAAGCTTTTCCTCGAAGGGTAGTGAGTGAAGGAAGACACCCAACCATCACCTAGCTTCGACAAAGCCTTTGATTAACCCCTCAACCCACTATAGAAATGGTCAACTAATGCACAAATTATACACATCACAAGACATGATTTCGAGGCCGATTCTCTGAATATCCCCAGTGGAGTCGCCAGACTGTAGACAACAGAACCTGGGCGACGCTGTTCTAGGCTCGCGGCCTAGTAGGGAAGTACGAAATAACATGGAGTCGCCACCCTGTGTGAACCGGGACAAAGATTTAAGGCCACACTCACCCCTCGCAAGGGAAGACCTCAAACCGTTGGGTTCGGAATGGTCCCTTACTTATGTCACTTGTGATGATATAATTTGTGCAATGAACTAACCAAGTCTACTCAATAATCATGCTCAAGGGTACTTAGATCTAACATGCATTAATCCAAATAACTCCATGCAATGTAACACAACGAGCATATTGAACCATTAAATCAACATGTATAAATCATTATCCAAACACATCATAAACTAATAACATGGATAAGGAACAACCTAAATATGCTTTAACAACTAAATAACAAACTAAATTAAACCATGCTTTATATAATAAATAAACGGCCTACGAACTATAACATGCTCAAATATAAATTTGGATGAGACGAGATATGTATATCTTAAGTGGTACGTGGCGTTGTATCCCGAGTGCAAACCGCACTACCGTCCATTCGGAATCGGCTACGGAATTTACATCCGGGTTTCCATCCAATATACCATAAAAGGGCACACATATCCTGCTCATCCAACAATCACATCATGCTTCAAACGACTCTCATGCAATAATATTTTAAAAATAAATAAAATAAAAACGAAAGAAGCTAAGTGAAAAGGTGCCCTCAGGTCTAACCTCTTTTGTCGTCTGAGGAAAGGGCGTTACACGTCCGTTGGAAGGGTGAATGATCCACTACTCTTTCAGTTCACCAACTCAACGTCTTTCCTCGCTGTTTTGCTGTTTGGGCTGCTGTTTTTACTCCGTTTCGCTGCTTTTTGCTGCTACATTACAGGTCACTGTTTTGGTCATTTTGTGGACTGTTTTGGGTGATTTTGGAGGCTAATTGGCTTGCGGTTTTAAGGGCTTTTTTTGGGGGTGTTTATGCAGTTTTTTGGTGCAGTTTTAGGGTGTTTTTAGGACTGTTTTATGGGTTAAAATCGCTGCCAAAAACTGGGCAGAATATGCAGTGAAGTGCGGCAGTTTTGGTGAGCAGTGAGGGGCGTTTTGGCTTCTGTTTTGGCGTACAATGGGGCTGTGTTTAGGGGGTGTTTTGTGCGACTTTAGGGCTGTATTTGAGGCTTATTTTGGTCTGAATTATGGCTTTGAAAGGGGCTGTGCAGTGGGTTAAAGATGCGGCAACGGAGGCTATATGATGGCTTTAGGCGTGAAGGTGATAGATGGTGATGGAGGAAGGCTTGAGGTTCACGGCAATGGGGGAGTTTTGGATGGGATGCTTGGACGTGCAAGGAGACTTGGGAGAGTGCTTGGGACGTGCTTGGGGAAGTATGTGTGCTAGGTGTTGTGGAGTTGTTGTTTATGTGATCAGAGAGGCTGTGTCAGTTGGTAAGGCAGAGGACGCGTGTGGCTGAGGCTGCTTGTTAGATGGCAGCGTGAAGGTGGGCAGGTGCGTGAGGGATCAGGGCTTTGATGATTAATTGCGTGGTGGCAGGCTTGGTGTGATGGCTTGAGTTCGTGAGTGGAGGCACCAAAAATTAGGGTTTATTCATTCATGCAGTGTGTCGATTGAGAAGGGTTTGGCTTCACGACTTAAGTTATTAGGGTTTTCTTCTGGTGGATATGTGATTAGTGCAGCAATATGAAGTGAATTTTGGGAGGCTTTTGGGCGTGAATCAACTATGCAATTTCTTGTGATTTTGCGTGAATGTGCCAGCCAGCCAGGGTTTGAATGTGTGGAGAGGGGTTATTTTTATAGGCAAGGGGATGGGTTTTACCTTGTTGGGGAAGGAATCAAATTAATTTGGGTATTAATTAGGAGATATTTTTAATTTAGTATGTGATAGGGAAAATCTTTTAATTAAGGGAAGTGATTTGATTTATTCTTTTTAGTTAAGGATATGATTTATTTAAATTGGTAGGTGATTTAATTAAATTAGGAATGTGATTTATGTATTTTAGGAAAGAGATTTAATTTAATTTAGGAAGGTGATTTAATTTGTGAAATGTGTTTTAATTTAATTTAATTTTGTTTTAATTATTAACTTGTGGAATGTGTTTTAAATGTTTTAATTATTTAATTTGTGAGATGTGTTTTAAATGAGTTTGGTGTGTTTTAAAACAGAGTTTCAACAAGCGAATCTGAAGCGAAACAAGCGAGTTAAATCTGACAAAATGCTAATTTCCAACTTTACCCTTCCAACGTCCGTTTCCCGCGGCTTTCACAACTAAAGAGGTAGTGTCTCCATACGAGACTCATCATCGGGCTGATATGCAAAATTGCAATGCCTACAATAATACATGCGTTAATAGAGCAATGATGTGCTAAAAGATAAATGCCATGGCAAGAAGTGCGGCAAAACATCGTGGTAAAGGCTTTTAACCCCTCGATATAGAGGACCTTTAATCCCACTTATTAAGCCCATGCGCACATAATACAATGCATATATAAAGTAAAGAAAATGATATCGGGCTTTCCGTATCCGATTGAACACATCTCACACTCAATCGAATACACCTTATTCGGCGCGGCAAAGCATCGTGGTAAAGGATTTTAACCTCTTCAATTAGAGGACCTTCATCACACATACTAAGCCCATGTGCAATTAATGCAATGCATATATATGAAACGAAAGTAAATACAAAGATATCCGGCGCGGCGAAGCATCGTGGTAAAGGATTTTAACCTCTTCAATTAGAGGACCTTTCATCGCACTTACTAAGCTCATGGGCAATTAACACAACGCATATATATAAAACAAGAGTGAATACAAAGATATCCGACGCGGCGAGGCATCGTGGTAAAGGATTTTAACCTCTTCAATTAGAGGACCTTTCATCGCACTTACTAAGTCCATGCTCATTTAACACAATGCATATAAAAAATAAAAACCATAATATCGGCTTCGTATACCCGATTGAACACATCTTACATTCAACCGAATATACATCAATCGGCGCGGCAAAGCATCGTGATAAAGGATTTTAACCCCTCAAAATAGTGGACCCTTAATTCAACTTACTAAGCCCATGTGATCGATCACATCATGCATAAACAAATAAAGTGCAGAATTTAAATGACAAATAACAAGTAAATCAAAGCAACATAAAAAAAAAAGAATGTGCCATTTTACTCAAGCGGTACGTGGAGTTGTATCCCGAGTACAGATCATACTACCGTCCATTCGGAATCGGCTATGAAATTTATGTCCGGGTTTCCATCCGATATACCGTGAGAGTTGACACATTTTTCATTTTATTCCAAGGCCACAACATACAATATTTCGTAATACATGCATATTTATCTACTCAAGGGCCACAACATGCATTTTAACATAATAATCATGCGAACAATACTCAATAAATAACAAAAATAAAACAGAAAACGAATGTGGAAAATACCCTCAGGTCTAACCTTTCTTGCCGACTTTTGGACTTGCGTTTCACGGAGATCAGAAGGGTAAAGCTCCTCGACTTCTCCGGTTCAATGGTTTAGCGTCTTAGCTCATTGTTTTGCTATTTTGCTTGCTGTTTGACCTCCATTTTGCTGCTGTTTCCTCGCGGTTTTCTGGTCACTATTTTTTGGACTATTAGGGGCTGTTTTGGACAGTTTCGGGGACTGTTTCGGGACAGTTCTGGGTGCAGTTTCGGGCAGTTTTTGGGACAGTTTCAAGACATTTTACTGGGGTGTTTATTCGGTCAGGTTAGTCTTGGTTCGTGAAGGGCTGAGTCGTGTAAGGTGTGTGCTTGTTTGGATGATTTGTGAGTTGTGCGTTTGTGATGGACGCGTGAGAGGCGTTGTTTATTTGGTCGGTGAGATCCTTTGTATGAAGGCAAGCTATGTTCGTGTTTATGTGAGAGTGGCGTGAGGGCTTTGAGGGTTTGTGGCCCTCACGTGGGCTGTTAGTGAGTGGGTTTTAGGTGGCTGTTGGCGTGAGAGTTTGTGAGTGCGTGAAGATTTTTAGGGTGCAAGTGTTTGGTCGGCAGGTGCGTGTTCGTGGGGCAAATGGCATATGGTTGGCGAGAGCAGGGGACGTATGGTGGGTGCAATTGTATGTGCGTGAAGACTTGATGAGGTCTTTGAAGCAACGTGTGGCTACGTGAAGGGATTTGTGAGCAGTGAGGACGTGCATGGGGCTGGTGAATCGTGAGGGATATGAGTATTATGGTTTATTTTGTTTGGTCGTGAGTGTCTTGTAGTTGGGACAAGAGGATGGCTTGGAAAAGTGTTGTTTATATAGACAAGAGCTAGGGTTTATCCTTGTCTCACAATGAAGGAATTTGATTTAGTGTTAAAGAAGGAAAGCAATGGATTTGATGGAGAGAGGATTGGTTTAGATTAGGAAGTCAATATATTTAAATTGGTTATGAGTGATTTAATTAGGCATGATATTTCTCTAATTTAGTATATAATATTTTGGATTAGGAAGTTACAATATTTTAATTTGGTATAATTATATTTTATGTTTTTTTTTAATTTGGTATATCAATTAATTAATATTTTATTTAGTTAATATTTAATTTAATTAATATTTGATTTAATTTGTATATATTTTAGGGGTTATGGGCGTGTGGGCCTCTCTTGGTGGGCTAGGTGTTGCGTTGGTTTGGTGAGTGGGCTTAGGTGGGTGGCAAGGGTTTTGGGCCAAGGTTAAAAGATTTGTGGGTTTTTTGGGCCAAAAGTGCTCTAAATGGAGGTCCAACAAGTGAGCTTGTCGCTAAACAAGTGAATGAGGATCTAACGAAATATCGATTCCCTTCCGATGACCGTTTCCCGCAATATCCTTAACTAAAAAGGTAGTGCCTCAAACTGAGACTCATCATCGGGTTTCACATGAAAAATACAATGCCTACAGCAGGCATCTCGATCTTGGAATATAAGATTTGATACCACAATCAAGTCTTATGATTTTGAGTAAAATGTTGATGAGCCTTGTGTATACAAGCGCATCATTGACGGGAATGTGATTTTTTTTGTTTTATACATCGATGATATTTCACTCATTGGGAATGATGTAAAGATCTTATCGGACATGAAAACCTGGCTAGCTAACCAATTCCAAATGAAAGATTTTGGAGAAGCCAGTTATGTTCTTAGGATTCAGATACTTCGGGATCGCAAGAAATGACTGTTAGCTTTGTCTCAGGCATCCTATATCGACAAGATCCATGTGTGATTTGGGATTCAGAATTCCAAGAAAGGCAATCTGCCTTATCGGTATGGAATTTATTTGTGAAAAGAACAATCTCCTAAGATACCTCAAGATGTTGAGGAAATGAGACATATCCCATATGCCTCAGCAGTTGGTAGTCTCATGTATACTATGTTATGCATGAGACCAGACATCTATTTTGTAGTGGGAGTGGTCAGTAGGTTTCAGTCGAACCCAGGATTGGATCATTGTGTGGCTGTGAAACACATTCTCAAGTATCTTAAGAGAACGAGAGATTATATGCTAGTATATTCCGGTGAGGATATGATCCTAAGAGGATATACATTCTCTGATATTCAGACAGATGTTGATTCTAGGAAATCAACATCTGGGTCAGTGTTTACCATAGGTGGTGGGGCTATAGTATGGCAGAGTATAAAGAAATCTTGCATTGTTGACTCCACCGTGGAGGCTGAATATATAGCAGCTTGCGAAGCAGCTAAGGAAGCAGTCTGGCTCCGTAAATTTTTGGGAGATCTGGAAGTTGTTCCAGATATGGATAGACCGCTCACAGTTTATTGCGATAATAATGGTGCAGTGGAAAATTCAAAAGAACCTAGAAGCCAGAATAGGGGAAAACATATAGAGAGGAAATATCATCTCATCAGGGAGATAGTACAGAGAGGAGACATTACTGTCACAAAGATTACATCCGCAAAGAACCTGACTAATCTGTTTACAAAGACCTTGTCGGCTAAAGTGTTTGATGGTCGCCTAGATGGTCTAGGATTATGTGACATGTCTCATTTACTCTAGTGCAAGTGGGAGATTGTTGGGATGTATGCCCTATAGTTGCATGTAATGTAAATGGTTTTATATGTTTTGAAATAAAATGATGCATTATTCATTTATCAATGTGTTTGTTTAATTTTCACATATTATAAATTATCTAGAATACCCTAGATTACTTATTTGCCTTCAGACTTAGTGTATGAGTGTCATACATAAGAGGATTTAAGTCTGAAGTTAGTAATCTTAATAGTCTATAGAGAGCAAACAAATTGGGTACTTTGTTTGTGGTTTATCTATAGCTGCGGTCCATTCTATATTTGTATGGCGACCTTAATCCGGGATCGTCCATGTAGAGACATTAGAATGAAGACACCTTGTATAATGTGATCATATAGGATTGGACCCAGATGGAAATGTCTTTCTCATAATATCTGTTAAACAAAGAAAATCATTTTGATCTACTAAATGGTCATATATGGATTGATCTTAATCCTGAGTGCACTATGAACTCATGCATGGCAGGCTATGTCATTTGATTTACAAAGGTGAGGTTGGTGTAGCATTCCTGACCAATACCTACGTATTTTGGGGGCATGGTCTGTTGTGTAGCTAGGAACGTTTTACATAAAAATGGAGTTCACTTCTTCTTGCGAGAAGTAGAGGAGTATCTTTCTAAAGGGTTGATTCGGTACTTGAATGGTTAAAGCCCTCAAGTTTTTCTATTACAAACAGAGAGATTAAAATTCATAATAGTTATGAATAAATCGTTCATTAGAGAATCAATGGTACTTAAGGTAAAAATAATTAGAGGGGTATAACGAACATTATGACCCGACTCTAATTATGAGATACTCATGATGGGTTAATATATATGTAGTGACTATATCGATGGACACCGACTTGGTTCGGCTTAATATATCATCTGCGACAACGAGAGTGCAACTTCATGTTCTTAGTGGAATAACCTGGAGTTAATAATTCGAAATATTTAATTAAGAGCTTAATTAATATTTAGAGATTATTGGAGCTCAGAACCGTAAGTCCATTTGGTCCATGTGCTAGCTGGATTTACTATAGCGGATTTAGTATGATTGGAATGTCCAATTATATAGTAATAGATGTATAAATATTATTAATATTATTAATAATATTATTTTGTCACACTTGAAACTTTATGTTAAAAGTTAATATATGGTTTTTATTAAATATATGATATTTAAACACATATTATTTAATTATATTAGATATAATTAAATGAAAATGTTAAGTTAGTAATTTCTAAATTTTGGGTTTTGGAAACCCTTGGATTTAATTTAGAAGTTACAATTTTTAATAGGAATTTAACCTTTTGTTTTGTAACATCTTTTCTATTAAGGAAATTAAATATTGGTGTGATAAAGTTTCTTAATTCACACATGTACTTGGCTGATTTTTATAAGGGTAAAAGGGGAATGGTTTGTTTTATTTTGTAAAATTAAACCCTGAGTATAAAAAGGAAAATTGTTTTTCTTTTTTGCTTAAGCCTTTCATTCTAACCCTAGCCTCCATCTTCTTCTTCTTCTTCTTCATTCTCTCTCAAGTGTTGAGAAAACTAAAAAGAAAGAACAAGAAGAAAATCAATAAAAATTAAAAGTGTGTTTAAATCTCTAAATCGTTTAGGGATTGTTTAGTGAGTCTTGCCCACACAAGTTTCCGTTGGTAATGAGATATAGTTCAGAACACTTTGTGGTGTCGAAAATATCGTCATCTTCATCTCTTTCTTATTGCTCACGGCAATGAGGGCTTGTTTTACTCATTGTTGCCCCTTTACTTGGTGAAACAGAACTCAGATTGGTTTCGTTTTAATCCAGTTTTTTGGGGAATATTTTTTGACGTTTTGGGGCTGTGTTGGGGCTGTTTTCAAGTGAAAAATCAGAACCAAAACATAGCCATAGTCCACGTATTTTAGGGGTTGTTTCTGTAGTGCGTTTGGGCGCGAATCAAGTCCAAAAAAGTCCAGTTTTTGTCCGACTGTTCGGGGACTGTTCTGGGGCTGTCGGGGCTGGAATTTTGTCTAAAATTGAAGCAAAATTTCTGTGGTGGTGCCAGTAACTTTCAGCTAGGAGAATGGAATGGCAGAAAAAATTTTCAAGTCTGATCAGTGTGCCTAAAACATTTCCGCTGCGCAAGGAAAACATTTCCTACACATTACTGCTAAACTCATATGGAAATACAAACTCATGCATAGGGACCCTTGCCTAACTCATAAACATAAAATGCAATTCGAAAATCATAACTGAACGTTGATAAAACTTCTCTTTACAACTCTGTTGTGGACATGTTGACTTACTACACTCACACTTACAACTATACATGTATCCAAGACATGAATTTTATTTAAATTGTGATTGGAATGTAACTATGTGCTTGACCTGATGCACTCGGACCCTCAAGTGACTGCCATCAGTATCCATCCTCATGAGCTCTACTTCCGAGTATACATGTAAAACAAGAAAATGGAGTGGGGGGTTAGATAATTTGAACGATCTAGTGAGTGGACAATTAAAATGAAAACTGATTCTTTCTGAAAATTCGTGGTTAAAGAAAACTGAAACCCTCCCAAAAAACTTTATTTTCTGAAATCTTTTTCTTATCTAAAAACTCAACCTTTCTGAAAAGCTTTTCTGAAAATTATTTTATAAACTCATCTCTTCTGAGAAATATTTTTCTGGAAATTCATTTCTGAAAATATGTTTCTGAAAAATCTATATAATTTGTATTTGTATATCTGGCCCATGGGGGCGTTACGTATCGCCGTCCCCTCATACGCATAATCTGGAGCTTAGGGGCATCCCCATTTATGTAAATATATAGTGCTCTAGGGGCGTTACGTCTCACCATCCCCCAAGACACAAATCTGGAGTCGGGGTACAGATCTATGCTACCCTGCAAACTCAAAATCTGGGATCTAGGGGCATCAATCATCCCTAGTCCTGAACTGCGTGTGCACATAATATCTGTAACCGTCAATTCCATATCTGTGTCAAGTTACATATTGAGGTGGGTTTTTCCCCCATGCCTCAAAAATCATAAATCTCAAACTTTGAAAATCATTTCTTTCTAAACGTTCCAAAAAACATTCTTATTCAAAATACAATTAAAAGTCTAACGCCCTAAGTGCTCAAAAGTAAGTTTTGATTCAAAAACATATAAGTAAACACAGTTTAGGAGAAAAGGTCCACTCACAGATTTGAAGTCCAGTTAGTATTACTTTACCTTGCTGAAGTAATTTGCGGTTCCTGCGATGATCTATAATTTATAAACTTGATTAGAATATAAACAGTGGAATATGTTTCAGAATTAGGCTAAGTTTCTTAATTCAAGTATTTGTTATCACAATATGGTGTACCATGCTTGTAATATGATGTAATGGGTGTACATGAGTCGATACGAGACTTTTAGGGTAAACTCTAATATTCTAGGATGACAATGGAGGGATTAAATCTGATTCTGGAATTTGGCCATATGTCACGACGCCACACATTGCGTGTCGAGACGGCCACTGGTTCAGACCTAAGGTAGAGCCTCTGTCTGTTCCACGTCACGGTGCTAGGTGCTGGGTGTCGCGACACACACTTAAACAGAATCGAAATAGTGTACTTCTTCTTGCTACGCATCACGAAACTGGGGGTCTTGCTTCGCGATGCTGTCCCAAACTTAGGGCCTAACTTGCACTCGTCCAATAACCATGCTCAATGCAATCCCCACTATTACACTAACACATTTACATAGATAATTTTCTAGACTTCAATATCCTATACAAGGGCCAAACTCAATCCTCATCCATCACAAAGCATAATTTCCCAATTCATTCATATAAAATTGAACAAAGACACTAACTTTTATCCATTGAGTTATCAACTTCCAAATACATTAAACTCATGTTAAATTATCTCCTAGTGCATGAACCTCAACATATTATTATCAAGACATCAAAATATTTCTCCCTACAAGCTAAGAAATTCGGCCTTCATAGACACTTTACATCTTAGCCTTATTCCAACAACACTTAGGCACAATTCATTCTAACAACTTCATAATCATGAATTAGGGCTCAAATTCTTGTCCAACCTTCTTAAATAAGAAAGTCCCAAATCATAGGGTTTATAAGCATGAAAATATAAATGCAGAATAGATGCTCATGTTCCAAATCAAGAATAAAAGAGAAGAAAAATACGCTTACTTGACCAAGAAAGCTTGAGATTTCATCACTTTTCTTTCAAACGTTTCCATGAGAAATTAAGAAAAATTGGAGAGCTTCTTTTCTCCCAAGGCTCACGAATTTGGCCTCCTTAAAGAGGTGAATGAATAGTGCTTTATTTCTAGGAGCAGGTGGATGACTTTTGTAATGAAATGGGTGGCCAAGATTTTTCCACATCACCATTTCTAGACTTCACTCAAAATTTACTATAGCAGCCGCAGCATTTGTGATATTTGACTTGTTTCTGATTCGAAATTGGAAATATTTCCAACATATAAGTTTTAGGTCTAGATCTTAGCTTTCCGATGATATAAAGTGCATAAAAATCAGAGATTGTATGAAAATTTTATGGCCTAAATACCACGGGTTATTTGGGTTTAATCTTGGAATCAATTTTGTATCGGAACTACGAAGAATTTGCCGAATGTCCATACATTCATTTCATAAATCTATACATATTTGAATATTATTTATATTGTATATCATGCGTCACATAACATAATAATCGTAAGGATTACCTGGGTTTTATAAATTCCCCCTCCCCCATAAATTGGATTCGTCATCGAATCCCTTATAATGCTAAACGTTTTAGGCCTGACTTGGTTTGAAGGTATATGAATTCTGCTACTCTTATCTTCTTCTACTATTCTACTCAAGGACATGATACTATGACTATTAAGAATCTTTTACCCTAGTATAATCCATTTGATTCTTGTCTTAACATTTGATTTATGTACAATACCTCCCTTGTCATGGTTGTACATTCTACTCCACAGTTTGTGGGCTCTAATGAATAATTCATTGATTCTTGACTAAGAGATAATTCCTCGTTTTCATTCATGAAACTTCTACTGAATACACCATTTCTATAATTTTAGTTTTTGTTCAACATTGACTTATCTATTCTCTGCGTGAGCTATTAGTTTTAATTTGGCACTGTATTTCTGGCCTGCCGTGCTATACACTTCAGCCACTCATGTGGAAACCTTTTATGCCACTTACCATGACAACTTAATTCTTAAATATCACTTGGAATTTCTGTTACCCTACACGGTTAATGTATCATTGTTGTACTTTCTTCTTAGCTGGTATTTTCGAATCCCTAGAAGCACTAATGCTTTCTTTGGTTAGGCTTTTCTTATCTTACTCCCATTATGGGTGTAAATGTATAAAAAGAAATAACATTTCTAAGTACTTCCTTACTGTCACATGCTTGATCTAATTATAGCTTCCATTCTCATAATTTAACTATTTATCTCTCTCTTTTCCTTCACCAAGCTTCAACTGTTATCGACTCTATTCTTCAGGTTCTCATATCTTTGCCTATCAGTGAGCTTAGGACCTCATAACCCATACTCAATTTTCTCATGTACTTCTAGTTTACTATTATTGTCTATCAATGGCTCTTATATTCAGGATATTAATCTGGAACAAATTCTCTGGCGGTCCTTCTTAATTGGCTAAGGCCTCTAGAAATAAGTGTGTGTATTAAGTCTAATTGTACGTACATTTGCGCTTAAACTATATTCCTTATTGTTAACATCGATGTTAGCAATTTGATTCTGGTTATCGTCTATACTCCTTTCGTACTTTTCAAATTCATGACTAGTATAAATCTGGTTAATCCCTCTTTTATACTAAGTTACTCTCCTTGCTCGGTTGCCCTCCAGAATGATACATCTTCAATTATTCCCAAGTTTTTCTTCTGTTAGGTGTTGGCCGTATTCATATACCTAGTTTCTTTTGTCGTCTCTATGTTATATTTCAATAAATATGCCTCAGGTCGTACTTCGCCTTGTTTCTAAGTCAAGTATATTGCATGGGAACTTATGGGTTATACTCGCTATCTTCATTCCGTTTCAGTTCTGATGGAATTCCGGTCTTATTTCAACACTGAGAAATCTTGTTGTCCTTTACGCTTGCTATTCTATTTTATACATCAAACTCTGTGGTTTATGTCTTTGTGTCTTTATCCGAAGTATGCCGTCTCTTATATGTCCATGGTTATGTCTAACATTGATTCTCTTGTATTCCTGTCATTGCTTGGCTAATACTTTCCTTCTTTATTGTTTTATATAGATATATTCTCTTTCAAATCCTTTACCTAAAGTTATTTTCTTCTTCTATCCTTCCCTTGTACTAAATCTGAAGGTTTTATGTTTCGGTCTTCTTCCATTACACATTCACTTATTTCTGGGAGTATCTTAAGGCAGTCATCAAGGTCCGTATTTGTTGCTGTTGAATAATGAGGGTTGTGAGGGAAGGGTTTGGTCTTGAAGTCTTTCCGATTGTGGTGATCTCACTAGCTACCCGTGTTGTAGTTGCATCTACTGCTCAATTACAAGCCTATGACTCTTGTGCTTACTGTTGTTGGCTCTCACACTAAGGTACTTCTGCTAGGTACTATCTGAATAATCTACTTGACTATACTCTTGATTATTTTTTGTCTATTTATCTTACTACATTTTTCTGAGAGACTCTTTAAGGGTCATGCTTTCTCAAACTCCTTTTGTACCACCTCTGTTATTCTTCCTATTTAATTCCAGTTTCTTAACTCTCTTAAGTCATTACTTCTTTGGAAACTTCATATTTGACGATAAGTCATAATATTACTATCGAGCCTTTAGTTCAAGTGTTTCTTTCTTCTAAGTCTTCCTTTCTATTCCTATGGGAAGCTTTTCATAAATCGTATGTCATACACCTAGGGGTCTCTATCTGTGTTGCTTACTCTGGCTTCTTACTCTTCCGAGCCATTACTTCTTTGATAACTTTAAGTATGTTATAACTTCTAGTTTCAGATAGACTTACTGTGAATTCAAACGACTCATTCTCATACAGAATGTTACTATTGTATGATCTTTATCTAGGTCTCGTTGAGCTTCTTGGTTTGGCTATTCTACTATCTAATGATTTATTTACCCTATCCGACGCTTTTCTTTATTTATCCAAAACCTTATTGGGGTCTAGACTGAGGGGTGGATACATGCTTCCTATTGAGATCTGGAAATCTACATCACTGTTGATGATCTATGCTTACTGAGGGTCTGGTTAGGTGTCTATATACTCATTAGAGTTGAGCTACTAGGATGAAAATTTATCATTCGTTCGGTTGGGATTGCAATGGCTACTTCAGGTCTTAAAGTTCCATAACTTCATCAATCATTCTGAGATCTCCATTCCATTACTATATTTACTCTATATTATCTATTTTTACTATATGCACTGAAATTCCTTGTCACTAACCATATCCATCTGAATTTTTTCTATATTCTATCTATTGGCTTTAGTTTGTGTTACTGAGGCTAGTGGTCGTTTATCTTATAAGTTTCCTTGTGTTATTCAGGCTAGTGGTATTCTATCTTACTGTCTGTAATAATACTTCTGCTAACTTTTGAGTATCTCCAATCCCATAGGTCTGTCTTTTTTAATTTTTTACGAATTTCTACTGCATTGGTCTGCTCTATGGATTCTACTACGTTGGTCTATTCTGTGGACTTCTGCTAGTTTTAAAAGACTCGTGCTGACTTGCCTTGATTCTTGGACTACACTAGGCTCTCTTCTTTCTAACTTCAGAGGCGTCCTTAATCCTTTTATGGTGATCTATCTTCCAAGGTCCTCTGTTTCTATCTTAGGATAAACTCTTATTGGGCTTCCATACAAATAACGTTATCTATGTTGGTATAAGCTAGATCAAACATCTTACGTCTTTACGTATATCAATGTCTTTATTCTGGTACTTTGTGTCCTGGTAGAGTATGTTGCCTATATGAAATAGGTATGAGATAGACTCCTATAGGATAATTTCTTCAACCGATATTACTGAGGGGTGAGAATCTGGGTATCTTAGGGCTGTAACTATATCAGGTTTCTTACACTACAGCTCTGGGTTTGGGCGTCTCAAATTTCTACATCTTTTTGACATCTCTTGTAAATTGGAACTCCCAAGACTAATTTTGATTTCTTGCTTCTTTTATCTTCCTGGCTATCATTCGTTATACATGAAGCTTGTTATATATATGAGGTACTCGAAGGCTTTGGGTCTATTTGAAAGAATTTTCTAAGGAGGAAAGGAATCTTACTTGAAGTGAACCAATTTTACTTAAGTCTATTCAACATTTTACTCTCGTTCAGGCTTATTCTATTTTCTCTACTACTATAGGTTCTGACTCTATCTTATCTATCTACTTTCGTATCTTTACCTCTAATTGCTTCTGGTTACTCTGAGCATATGTACATCATACTTTTCTTTTAGATTTATCTTCTCAGTCATTTGCATAACTATGCTTAGAACTTTACTATATGTTCTCATAACTTGTCTTGAACTCTTGTTGATTAGCAAGGATAACTAAAGAATGATTTCCAGCCAGAATAAGGGTTATCTTTTCTTTATTTGGAAAAAGATTCAGATAGCCATAGAATAACTAAAGAATGATTTCCAGCCAGAATAAGGGTTATCGTTACTAACCTTTCTATAAGACTTGAGGATGTACTCTAGGATTGGATGCTGGAGAGGTAGTGCCTCACATATGGGTATCTCGGACATACTGCGTATACAAGACCCCAACACTCTACCCACTGCAGTCACTGACTCTCTGGACTATGCTCTGATACCATCTTTGTAACATCTCACTCTAGGAGATGCTACCGGCAGAGAATAGACTGATCTATTCCTCTGAGCCTCTGACTTTCTGATTGTGATCATTACTGCTATACTCATCTGGAAATACAAACTCATGTATAGGGACCCTTGCCCAACTCATAAACATAAAATGTAATTCAAAACTCAGAAGAAAGTTTAATAAAACTTTTCTTTACAACTCTGTTATGGACATCTTAACATACTACACTCACATTTACAACTATACATGTATCCAAGACATGAATTTTATTTAAATTTGATTGGAATGTAACTCTGTGCTTGACCTAGTGGACTCAGACCCTCTAGTGACTGCCCTCAATATCCATCCTCTCGAGCTCGTCTTCCGAGTATACGTGCAAAACAAAAAACTAGGAGTGGGGGGGTTAGATCGTTTTAACGATCTAGTGAGTGGACAATTAAAACGACAACTGGTTCTTTTTGAAAATTTGTGGTTAAAAAAAACTGAAATCCTCCCAAAAAACGTTCTTTTCTGAAATCTCTTTGTGATTTAAAAACTCAACCTTTCTGAAAACTCTTCTGAGAAAGAGTTTTCTGGAAATTCATTTCTGATAATCTGTTTCTGAAAAATCTATATCTGAAAACTTGTATCTGTATATCTGGCACATGAGGGAGTTACGTATCGTCATCCCCCCATACGCATAATCGGCGCTTAGGGGCGTTCCCCGTACGAAAATATCTGGTAGTCTTGGGGTGTTACGTCTCGCCGTCCCCCAAGCCACAAATCCGCAGTCGAGGGTGCCGATCTATGCTACCTTCCAGAATCAAAATATTAGATCTATGGGCATCAATCATCCATAGTCCTGAACTGCGTGTGCACATAATATCTGTAACCGTCAATTCCATATCTTAGTCAAGTTACATACTGAGGTGGGTTTTCCCCCTTGCCTCGAAAATCATAAATCTCAAACTTTGAAAATCATTTCGTTATAAAAATTCCTCAAAACGTTCTTATTCAAAATACAATTGAAAGCAATCTTGGCTAACGCCCTAAGTGCTCAAAAGTAAATTTTGATTAAAAAACATATAAGTAAACACAGTTTAAGAGAAGGGTACACTCATAGATTTGATGTCCAGATAGTATTACTTCACCTTGCCGAAGGAATTTACGTTTATTGCGATGATATATAATTTATAAACTTGATTAGAATATGAATCATTGAATATGTTTCAGAACTAGGCTTAGTTTCTTAATTCAAGTACTTGTTAACACTACGCGACGTATCATGCTTGTAAAATGATGTAATGGGTGTATAGGAGCTGATACGAGACTTTTAGGGTGACCTCTAACATTCAAGGATGAAATTAGAAAGATTAAATCAGATTCTAGAATTTAGCCACGTGTCGCGATGCCACACTTTGCGCATCGCGACGCCCACTGGTTCAGACCTGAGGCAGAACCTCTGTTGGGCGTCGCGATGACCCCTTAAACAAAATCGAAATAGAGTACTTATGCTTGCTACGTGTCGCGACACTGAGGCGATAGTGTCGCGACGCTATCCCAAATTCAGGGCCTATATTCCACTCTTCCAATAACCATTGATGAGCGGTAAATGTATCACTATTTCCCACTCATTTGACCTAATATTTTGTATAGTTTCTTGAGTTTTGTGAATATTTTGATGTATTTATTGTTATTTTGACCCAGAGATTGAAAGAACCATCAGACAGTTGAGAAAGGAAATGCGAGAAGCCCAAGAAGCAATCGTTAACATGGAACCTAAACCTTTGCACGTTGCACCACCAATTCTTATTCGAGACATAACCATTCCGGTGGTTGACAGCCTCATTTCCCATATTGTACTTCTTTTTTTACCAGCAAATACGGGTGACATCAAAACATGCATTCAAATGATACAGCAGTCAGTTCAGTTTATGGGGAATGCAACTAAAGATCCTAATGCCCACATTAGCAACTACCTGGAAGTTTGCGGCACTTTCAATTACAAGGGAGCGACTGAATAAGCAATAAGAATGCATGTTTTTCCATATTCCTTGAAAGACAGAGCTAAAGTTTGGGTACATTCACTACCAGCAGGTTCTATCACAACTTGGAACACTCTAGCCACCAAATTCCTTACAAAGTACTTCCACCAGCTAGAACTGCAAAGTTGAGGTATGACATCACATCCTTTGTGCAACAAGCCTCGGAATTCCTCTGCGAAGCTTGGGAAAGGTACAAGGATTTACTCAGAAAATGTCCTCACCATGAGATTGCAAAGTGGCTACAAGTCCAAACCTTCTACAATGGACTTTCTGGAATAATGAGAACCACAATTGATGCTGCTGTTGGAGGAGCTTTGATGGACAAAGGAGAAGATCCGGCCTGGGACTTAATTGAAGAAATGGCCAACAACAATTCTTTGTGGCCAACAAAAAGGAGCATGATCCAAAGAATTGCTGGAATTTACGAAGTTGGGGCCAACACAGCACTGAATTCCAAGATGGATATGATTTGTAAGAATCTGGAAACTCTCAATATGAAGGTTAATGCTGGATCAATAAGTTCACCATATGAAGGAGCACCATAACTATAGCCAAACCAACATGAAGAAATGGTGAATTATGTCATCAATTTCAACAAACAGGGGAACAATCCATATTCCAACACCTATAACCCAGGGTGGGGGAATCATCCGAATTTCACATGGAACAACAATTCAGGGCAAAAGAACTATCCACCACCCGGATTCCAAAAAATAAAACAAAGGCCATGAGAATGAAAAAGAACCAGAAATAACATAAGTGCTAGCCTAGTTGAAAAAGCAAGAAGCAAAATATGATGCCTTAGTAGCTATGGTTCAAAATCAAGTAGCTTTGAATCAAAGCCATTCAGCTTCTATTAAAGCATTGGATAATCAAATGGGACAACTGGCCAATGCTCAGAGTTACAGACTGCCATGAAATCTTCCCAGCAATACAGAACCAAATCCAAGGAACCGAGGGAATGAGCAATGTCAAGCCATTACCTTGAAAAGCGGTACTGAAATAAACAAAGATGTTGGAATCAAGGCATCCATTGAAGAAGTTTCAAAAGAAAGCAGCAAAGCAGTTCCACAGATGGAGGAAAAATAAGCAAAGGAAAAAGAATAAGAAAGAATCACTCCACCTCCATATTTTCCACAGCGACTTCAGAAAAATAAACTGGACAAACAGTTTTCTCGATTCCTACAAGTCTTCAAAAAGCTGCATATCAACATCCCATTTGCAGAAGCCTTGGAAGAAATGCCCAGCTGAAGAAATGCCCAACTTTGTCAAATTCATGAAAGATATTCTTTCACGAAAGCGAAGATTGGGAGATTACAAGACAGTAGCATTGACAGAAGAATGCAGCGCGATCATTCAGAGGAAACTTCCCCTGAAGTTGAAAGATCATGGTAGTTTCACTGTCCCATGCACTATCAGAGAACATTATATCGGTAAGGCTTTATGTGATTTAGGTGCAAGTGTTAATTTGATGCCTTTTTCTATTTACAGGAAACTGCAAATTGGAGAAGTAATGCCTACCTCAGTCTCTCTAAAACTTGCTGATCGAACGCTCGCAATTCTGAGAGGATTAGTTGAAGATGTGCTAGTCAAAGTCGACATGCTCATTCTCCCAGCAAATTTCATTATCCTTGACATGGAAGAAGACAAAGATGTACCTATCATTCTAGGGAGACCATTTTTTGCTACAGGTCGAACTGTTATTGATGTACAAAAATGAAAACTAAACAGGAAAGTGCAGGACCCAGAAGTTACCTTCAATGTTTTCAAAGCCATGATATTCAAGAGCGATGAAAAGGAGGAGGAATGTTTCAAAATTGATGTTGTAGATAGTATCATCCAGGATACGGATGCAATTTCCACGGATAAACTTGAAGCTTGCATCACCAACATGACTGACAGCGAGCTAGATGTTGAAATTCTGGAATGTATCAACTATCTTGACAGACCATTTCATTTCAAATCGGCACCATAAGTGGAAAGTGTGGAACTACCAAAAAAGGAATGAATCAAGCCTTCGATTGAAGAACCACCGTAACTGAAGCTAAGTTACTACCGAGCCATCTCATGTATGTATTCTTGGGTAACTCATCTGAATTACATGTGATTATTTCTTCTTCGCTAACATTAGAGCATGAAGAAAAATTGCTGAGAGTGTTACGAGAACACAATAAAGCCATTGGCTGGACTATAGCAGACATTCGATGCATTAGTCCATAATTTTGCATGCAGAAAATTCTGATGAAAGATGAGTACAAACCTACAGTGGAGCATCAACGGAGAGTAAATCCAATCATGTAGGAGGTTGTGAAGAAAGAAATTATCAAATGGTTGGATGCTGGCATCATCTACCCCATCTCTGATAAAACTTGGGTGAGTCTTATGCAATGTGTGCCAAATAAATGAGGAACTATTGTAGTCACAAACGAAAAGAACGAGCTGATTCCAACAAGAACGGTGACTGGATGGAGAGTATGCATGGACTACAGGAAGCTGAACAAAGCAACAAGGAAAGATCATTTTCCACTGTCATTCATTGACCAGATGCTAGACAGACTGGCGGGACATGAATTCTATAACTTTCTGGATGGATACTCGGGGTACAATCAGATTGCCATCGCTGTAGAAGATCAGAAGAAAACCACTTTTACACATCCGTATGGTACTTTTGCTTTCCACATGATGCCATTTGGACTATGTAATGCTCTTGCCACATTTCAACGTTGCATGATGGCCATCTTCTCAGACATGCTGGAACAAAGTATGGAGGTTTTCATGCATGATTTCTCTGTGTTTGGAGACTCTTTCGACCATTGCTTGCAAAATCTGGAACGAGTGTTACAAAGGTACGAAGATACCAACTTGGTGCTCAACTGGGAGAAATGCCACTTCATGGTACAGGAAGGCATTGTCCTGGGACATCGGATCTCACAAAAGGGAATCGAGGTAGACAAAGCAAAGATTGAAACAATTGAAAAACTACCTCCACTAACAACTGTCAAAGGGATTCAGAGTTTTCTTAGACATGTAGGCTTTTACAGGAGATTTATCAAAGACTTCTCAAAGATTACTAAACCTTTATGCAATCTTCTGGAGAAAGATGTGCCTTTCATCTTAACCAAAGAATGACAATAAGCTTTTGAGTTCCTAAAATAGAAGCTGGTCTCTGCCCCCATCATTGTAGCACCAGACTGGACCCTTCCATTTGAGGTGATGTGCGATGCTAGTGATTTTGCTATAAGTGCAATTTTGGGACAACGCAAAGCAAATATTTTACATACCATTTACTACTCCAGCAGAACTAATGAATCTTAATTTAACTACACAACCACTTAAAAGGAGTTTCTTGCAGTTGTGTTCGCTTTTGATATATTCTGCTCTTATCTGTTGGGTCCCAAAGTGGTGGTCTACACAGATCATTCAATAATCAAATACCTGATCGCGAAGAAAGATGCCAAGACCAGATTGATCCGTTGGATTCTTCTACTGTAAGAATTTGACGTGGAGATCCGAGACATGAAAGGAATAAAAAACCAAGTGGTAGATCACTTATCAAGGCTCGAGAATGGAGAAACAGCTGGCAAAGAACTGACAATCAAATAAACTTCTCCAGATGAACAGTTATTTGCCATGAAACAGCTTGATGTCCCTTGGTATGCTGACTATGTCAACTACATAGTATCAGGAAAATGGTCGTTGGAATGGACAACTCAGCAATGGAAGAAGTTTTTCAAAGGCGTCAAACTCTATGTCTAGGATGAGCCGTACTTGTTCAAACATTATGCTGATAATTATTGAGACGTTGTGTTCCACAAGAGGAGGTCAACAATGTCCTGCAACATACCATTCATCGCCATATGGCGGACACTTCAGTGGGAACAAAACTGGAGCCAAAGTCCTTTAGTCTGGTTTGTTCTGACCCTCTCTTTTTAAAGTTGCTTATCTATTTGCTCTTCAATGTGACAGTGCCAGAGAACGGAAATATATCAAGGAGAAATGAAGGACCTCTGTAAAATATTCTGGAAGTGGAGATATTTGATGTATGGGGTATTGATTTTATGGGACCATTTGTTCCATCATTCGGAAACCTGTACATATTGGTTGCAGTAGACTACGTCTCAAAATAGGTAGAAGCAATTGCACTACCATCAAAAGATTCAAAAGTGGTGATTAAATTCTGTAAAATGAATATTTTCACTCGCTTCGGAATACCTCGGGCGATTATCAGTAATGGTGGCACACATTTCTACAATAAATACTTTGATGCACCCCTATCCAAATATGGATTTACTCATAAAGTTGCCACTGCCTACTATCCACAGTCAAATTGACAAGTTGAAGTTTCAAACTTGGAGATCAAAACAATCTTGGAGAGAACCGTTGGATCAACAAGGAAGGACTGGTATGAAAGACTGGATGATGCACTACGGGCCTACTGAACAGCTTACAAGACACCCATTGGTATGTCCCAATATCGAATGGTGTTTGGGAAAGCGTGTCATCTGCCAGTTGAGCTTGAACACATGACGTACTGGGCACTGAAGAATTTGAATCTTGATCTACAAGCTACAGGAAAGAAAAGGCTCCACCAACTCAACGAATTGGAGGAATCTCACCCTACAGGCTTATGAGAATGCCAAACTGTACAAAGAAAAGACGAAGAAATGGCATGATAAAAAAAATTAGTGCACAGACAACTGGAGCCAGGGCATCAGGTATTGCTATACTATTCACAGTTGAAACTTTTCCCTGGAAAGCTGAAATCAAAGTGGTCAGGTCCATTTATGATCACTCAGGTGTTACCATATGGAGTTGTTGAAATATACAACCCCAAATCCAACAACACATTCAAAGTTAACAGCCAGCGTGTCAAACACTACTGGGGAGAATCATTTGAGTGACAAAAAGAAAGTGTCACACTTTCAGATCCAGCCTAACGTTCAGGCAGTCATGTCTAGCTGACGACTTTAAACTTAGCTCTAGCTGAGAGGCAACCCATGAAATTTCCTTCTCTCCCTCAAAACTCTCTGATGAAAGTTTACAAAGCTCGTTTGGAACGGATGAAACTACTGATGATCAAAGGTATTCCTAATGAAATTCGATGAATTATTGAAGCACGGGTCCAATTGGCAGGTGAGTCTTCTGACTCTTTTATTTCACATCTGCCTGGTTTAGGTAGAAGCATTTATGCTAAAAAGAGAAGAGCTAAAAGAATTGGTGTTTTCTATAAATGTGCTCGCATGACATTTAATACTCGTTGTCGTTCTTTATGAATGGTGTCTGATAACCGTGAAGATAAGATTAAATTCATTAGGGATGGCTTGAGTAATGAGTCTTTGGATGACATAACTAAGACTCTTAAGAAGCATCCCAGTGGATATATATATCATGAAATTCGTATGTTATATGTATAATTTCGAAAAGAAAGACAACAATTAAGTCTCGGGAATCTAACTCAAAAATACCCTGTTTGACAATTTATAAGAAAATTGGATGGGAAACTTGTCCCTGACACATAGACATCATTCAATATGTAAGATACTATTGATGAGTTCTTGTAAATATTATTTTCTTTGTCTTTAACTAATAATTGTGATTTGTTTTGTTATTTCTCCGACGTGATCCAGACCTTTTGACCATTCACGATTTCTTTTATTATTTGGCTAATAATCGTCCTTTGGAAGATACTAGTGTTATTATTACTAACCCTTTTCAGGTGTTATAAATTCAACTCATCAATGCAATTTTGAAGGCATCCAGATCAAAATGGAAGCCACTTCAAGAAGACAAGTTGTAAATATCTGCATCTTTTGTGGTACTAGTGTTGGTACTAAACCACAATACGTAGCGGCAGCACATGAATTGGGTCGAGTCTTAGCTGAAAGGAATATGCACTTAGTATATGGCGGTGGCAATCTTGGACTAATGGGGATCGTTTCAAAGGCTGTATAGGAAGGGGCAGTCAAGTCTTGGGAATCATCCTAAAACCTTTGGCGGAGGCAAATCTGATAGGATCATCAAACATAGAGGAACTAATTGTGCCAGGTATGTCTGAACGATGGTAGAAATGATTAATCATGTTGATGCTTTTATTGCTTTGCTAGGTGGCTTGGGTACGATTGAGGAAATTTTTACAATACTATCTTGGGCGAACTTGAACATACACGAGAAACCAATTGGACTGTTCAACGCAGATGGATTTTATGATTTTCTTTGTGTATTTCTTGATGATGTCCGGAGAAATGGGTACGTGTTAAAACCTTTAAAAGAACTCCTCTTCACTGCCAGAACTGCCCAGGATTTAATTGACCAAATCTTAGCCTTTGACCATAAATTGACCCTATCTTTTCAAAATAAACTGGTCTGATAATGATCGTGGTAAAAAGAATCGGATAAATCTAGATCTTAACCTTTAATTTTCATTTTAGATGTAGAATTTCAGCTAATCAGGTACTGTCACCTAAACTCATCTTTTACTTTTTAAGACATTGGAGACCATGTCTCATTTAGTTTTGTGGGTGGGGAATAGTTACAATATTTTGTTTTTATGTTGTTTTTATTTTTAGTCCAAAATTTTCGAAAAATTCAAAAAAATTAAAACATTTACAAAAATTTCAAAAACTTTTTGTGTTTTTGTGTTTTTAATTTGATTAATCAGGTGAAATTGGTGTGAGATAGTTGTGTAAGAAATTTCCACTCGTGAGACGTATCTCAACCTATTTCGGAACAAGTTAATTTTTGTTTATTTCCTTTTGAATTATTTAATTAGTAAATTCTCCATAATACTGATTAAAATGGATATTCATATGCTCAGTTGATAGTATTATCAATATACATGGTAATATATGGACATGAGTTGTAATTGAAAAAGTTTCTAATATTCAGTGCTCTAGTTTAATTTGAGGAACATCTAAAAAAGCGATGGGATAAAAAAAAGTTTGAGATCCGAGTATTAAGTCTGTATGGGTGTTTTAACACCTAGTGCCCTAAAACAAACTGGTTTGGGAGTCACTGACCCAAAGCTCGCTACATGGATCGAAGATTTTAGAAAAAAATTATATATCGGAAATCCGAGTAATTAAGTCTGTAAGGGTGTCTTAACACCTAGTGCCCTAAAGCCAACTGGTTTGGGAGACACTGGCCCAAATCTCATTACATGGATGGAAGATATTGTATATAAATAAAAAAAATTCAGAAAAGTATTCCAATGCTAAAAAAGGTGTGAATTCTGATACAACTTTAAGACAAAAATATTATTATCTTCTCAACTACACTTGTGACTATTGTGGGCAAAATGAGTTGATTAATATTTTGTTGGCTGTGTATATGAAGAATGGTAAAAATAATCGAGAATTTACTTATTCGGTAATTTAGAAAGAAAGAAAACAACTCTTAACTTGGATAAGGAATTTCACATGTTTAGTCACTAACTTGTTTTTTCTCTTTTCTCTTGTATTTTTGCTTTTGTGTGCATTAGTTTTATTATCTTTTTACTTTTATCAAACGTTTGTGGGTATCATTGTTGTAAGCCCTCACGAGACTACAACTCGTCCACTATGGACACCTAGGGGTTTAAAGGCTTGTTGCATACGATAAATGCAACCGTGATCCCTACGAAAGTGGCTTAGTTTAATTTTATTTTAAAGTTTTTTATGTTATTTTGCTCGAGAACTAGCAAAATGTTAGGTTTGTGGGTGTGATGAGTGGTAAATATATCACTATTTCCGACTCATTTGACCTAATATTTTATATAGTTTATTAAGTTTTGTGAATATTTTGATGTGTTTTGTGTTATTTTTTAGATAAATAAATTTTTAGGACTGTCTGGAATCAAATCCGAGCCAAAACAGTGAAAAATAGGCAAAATGGCAAAACTGTCATTTGGCGCGTCGCGATGAGCCGCCTACGTCACGACCGCTAACGTACGCCGGGAGCCTGCCTGGTCAGCATTCTATTGGGCCGACAGATTCCTAATCGCCAAGTCAGCGGATAATAGATCAAATCATCCAATGAGCGTGTGCCACGTCAGCGCGTCGCGACGCAAGAACAATCCACTCGTTGGGACGCGCATTCCATTTTTTTGCCTATAAATAGAAAGCCAAATTTCAGATTTGAATTCATACGTTCTTCTATGTAATTCCTTAAGAATACTAAGAAGATTGTATCTTGCTTGTTTATTTACAGCTTCCAGTATTTAATTTCAGCTTTTGCACTTTCTTTCTTTACTTTTCAGTCTTTACTTTCAGCAATTTACTTTACGCACAATACATTTCTTTCTTTAATTTTCAGTTTTTACTTTTCAGTAATGAAGAGGTAACTCCCCCTTACTTGGGTAAGAGGAAAAGCTTTTATTACTAATATTTAGATTAATCTCCTTTAAATGTAATATATAAACTAGTTAAAACCTCACTTAATGAGAATACCGCCTTATGGTCGGTTGGTAAATATTGAAATTGGTTTTAACCTGACAAAACTGGATACCGCCTGATTGGTCGGTTGGTAATTAATTATTAATTTGAATTAATCTGGATATCGCTTATATGGATGGTTGGTAATTATCAAGCAAAGTTAATATATTATATTAAGGGGATATCTAAAATAGAAGTAATAAAAGTGGATCCTTTTGTTGGACAATTATAACCATAGCATCACTATTTGTACAGATCACGGTGTTGTTGTACAAATTAACTATGTGACAAGGAGATTACACTCTTATCATTTGTGATTAGATCCCCTAGATATAAATGATGAGAGGTCCCTATGATTTTGTTCCTGGACGGAAAAAGATATGAGACAGTATCAGTCCACGAAGGATAAATCATTAAATATCCATAGTCAGAGTATTATCGAGATTGGACATCGATGAATACGTAAAAGACTAGTATTACACTTGTGCGTGTTGTGGGAGCACAACGCATAGTTCTCATATGTTTGGGTATAAGATACTCATGCAAGTGTAATAGGTGGTTGTGTTTCACCGATGGTACGGGAAACAGCTTCGCTCTGGATAGACCCCCTCAGAATTCCATTGGTAGTATGACTACGTGTCTATGGAAGTCCGAAATCAGGGTAGGTGTATTTGGTCTAACCTGAGACTTGCACCGCTAATGCATACGACAATCAATATACTTTGGTTGAGGTCGTCCAGGGCTTTACCGGTTCCTGTGTACGCCAATTCTGGGTATAGCGAGAATCGTAGTGTGTTGGGTGTGATGTCAAGACGGAAGTGTCACTCCAGTCATATAGAGTTGATGATCGCGCAGGGATACAGAACTGGTTCTCTATAAAGGTTGCAACCGTCGGGATAATATGACTTGGTCATGATTATCCGATTATAAAGAGACTAGTTGCTCGTTATCCGATATATACAACGTATGGGGCAGACATTGTACCAGCCCCAGGCCTTGCATGTGATCATCTGATACTGGACAGAAATACGCAATACTACGGTATACTACGCTTGATATAGATCCTTATTCCTGTAAGGATATTTCCGGAGAATTGGGTAGGCATGGCGCTTTGCTAGAGGCCAACCTTGTCTTGAAAATCAGTAAAACGTAGTACTTGGTACTTACGTGTTCGGATAGTCCGACGACCGTATTTACTGCCAACATATCTGGGGATCTCATGGGTCGCTTCCCAAAGATTCACCGATGACGTATGACTCGCACTTTTAATTAATCTGGGATTAATTAGATGATAGAGAAAATTAATATGGGATTAATTACGGAGATATTTTATTTGGGATAAAATATCATTTAAAGAGAGAGAACGATTAATTGGAATTAATCGATAAATTAATATATTCGATATATTAACGAAATTAAATTTCGACGCGGAATTGAAATTATATTTTAATTCGGGCGAACGAATTAATTTAGAATTAATTTGTTAGCGACGTGAATAGTGATTTCGCAAGGCATAATCATTTAATTACGACGCAACAGAAATTTCGTTAATTTGGAATTAGCGAACCCGAGCCCGAGATTATTTGCGAGCGCATTCACATTTTGAATTCGAGTGCGGCACATCAAATCAAGCGTCAAATCGCTAGTCGTATCAAGCGTCAAATCACTTGTCACTTTGAGCGATGTGACTTGACAACTTGATTGAAAGATGTGACTTGAAGTGAGTTGATGGAAAGCTTTTGAAAGCTTGAATGACATATATTATTATTATAATATTTGGTATATGTTATTGATTTGGAAATCAATTACCATTACAACACATTTCTCTCTTCTTCTCTCTCCCTCATCTCACGCCATTCTTCTTCCAGTGAGGCAGTGAACTGCGGAAAGTTTGAAGGAAAAAGGGAAGCACAAGTGCTTATTTTGTGGCAAAATCAAGAGAGCTATCACTCCGAGAGACATGCGAAGTGTTGGAAATCTAATAACCATATCCCAAGATCAAAAACAAGCAAGATATATATAAGAATGAACTAGATTGAAGTAATGGCGGAAACAATACTCCACAAAACCAAATGTGGATGCAATGGATGAAGCGAAAATTGCTCCTTTGTGCAGTGGGGAATTCGGCCAAGCAGTAAAGAGAAGCTCCAAGCTTTAGTTGATCCTTCCAAGCTCTAAGATGAGTTTCCCATAACACCTTGTATGATCCCTTGATGGTGCTAGCCAAAGATGTGTTTTTATGTTCCAAACAAACACAAATTCTTCAAGCTTTTTGCAACAAAAACCTGAAAATGGAGAGCTAAGAACTGTCGCAGTTTCGGTAATTAGAGAGGGAGAAAAGTGTTTGATTTTTGTCTCAAAAATCAATTTATATTTATGTCATAATTATATTAAATAATAATATACTTATGACACAAACCATGCAAAGACTTAGAGTGTCTAACACTCAATTTCCATGCATTACCCTTGAGTGCTTTGTACACTATCTTCTTCATGCATTGCATCTTGATTAAATAATGCAAATAATGACAAGTGTCATGTGGGCCCCACACGTTTCCAAATGAAAGTGGGCCCACGTGCACTCACGCGTTCGGGTTCGATATTTCCGAAATATCGAGCTTACGTCGCGACGTTAATTAAATCGATTTTAAATAAATAATTGCGCCTGGCGAAATTATTATTTACGTCGCTAACGAATTAATTCTAAATTAATTCGTTGCCCGAATTAAATCTAATTTCAATTTTGCGTCGAAATCGAATTTCGTTTATTATATCGAATATAATAATTTTACATTTAATTCTGAATTAATCGTTCTCTCTCTTTATACAGTACTTTATCCGAGATAAAGTCTCTCCTTTATTAATCCAAGATTAATCGAGTTTGAATCATACGTCATCGGTGAATCTTCGGGAAGCGACCCAAGAGACCTCTAGATATGTTGGCAGTAATCCGGTTGTCGAACTATTCGAACACGTACGTACCAAGTACTACGTTTTTACCGATTTACAAGACAAGGTTAGCTTCTACAGCAAAACGCCATGCCTACCCAATTCTCTAGAAATATTCTTACTGGAATATTAGATCTATAACAGGCGTAGTATACCGTAGTATAGTGTATATCGAACCAGTATCGGATGATCACATGTAAGGCCTGGGGCTGGATATGTGTCTGCCCCGTACGATACACATATCGGACATCAAGCAACCAGTCTCTTTGAATCGGATAATCCTGACCTAGTCATATTATCCCGATGGTTGCAACCATTATAGAGTACTCGTTCTGTAACCCTCGCGATCATCATCTCCATATGTCTGAAGTGATACTTCCATCTTGACATCACACCCAGTACACTACGATTCTCGATAAACCCAGAAGAGGTATACACAGAACTCGTTAAAGCCTGGACCACCAAACCTAAATTTTACCGATTGTCGTAAGTACTAGCGATGCAAATCTCAGGTTAAGATCATATGCACCTACCCTGAAGCGGACTCCCATAGACACGCAGACATACTACCAATGGGACTCCGTGGGGTCTATCCAGAGCGAAGCTGTTTTCCGTACCATCGGTAAAACACAACCTCCTACCGCACTTGCATAAGTATCCATACTTAAATATATGAGAACTATGCCGTTGTACCCTTACAACATGCACAAGTGCAGTACTAGTCTATTCCGCATTATCGTGTCCAATCTCGATAATACTACGACTAGGGATATTTAATGATTAAACCTTTGGATTGATACTGTCTCATATCATCACAATCCGGAACTAATCATAGGGACTTTTACCATTTAATATATCATAGTAATTAAATTACAAAACGGTAAAGGCAATTTCATTACTACACTAGTTAATTTGTTACAATAATACAATATCATTACAAAATAGTGACGCTATGGGTCATTACTGTCTAACAATCTCCCACTTGGCCTATAGCCAGTCACTCAAGCACTAATACCTGAACTATGTACATGTCGCAACTTTCCCGAGGACAATTTTCCAGGCCCTTCGTCAGCGGATCTGCAATATTAATCCGCTGATGCGATCTTCTCGATCTTCACATCGCCACTCGTATGATCTGCTCGAATCAGATGGAATCGTCGAAGAACATGTTTGGATCGTTGATGAGGCCTTGGTTCCTTAGCCGGTGCTCCCCGCTTATTGACAATACAATGGAACGGGCTCAGCTGCTACGGAACTACTCCTAATCCAATTAGGAATTTACGGATCCAAACTGCTCTTTTGCTGCTTCAGCTGCTGCTGCAATGTACTCCGCCTTCAGTCGTTGAATCAGCAACAGTATCTTGCTTGGAAGATTTCCAGCTCACTGCTCCGTTATTCAAGCAAAATGTACCCGGGTTTGCGACTTGAAGTCGTCTCTCTCTGTCGGTTTGGAAACTTGCATCGGTACCCAGACCATAGATACCTCAAGTTTCTCCATCTCCATAGATTAAAAAACATCCTTAGTTCTTTTAAGATATCTAAGGATATTCTTAACCGCCATCCAGTGATCCTGTCCTGGATCGGCCTGATATCGCTGCACATGCTCACATAGGCTCAAAGACACATCAGGTCGTGTACATATCATGGCATGATGCATACATGATCGATCCGACTGCCGAGGCGAACGGAGTCCGACTCATGTTGTCTGTCTCATCTTGTGTTTTAGGGACACATGTCCCTAGATAGAAAGACGCCATGTGATGTTGGCAACAGTCCCTTCTTGGACTGATCCATGTTGAATCTCTTCAACACTTATCAATATATGTACTCTGGGAGAGTCCAAGTAGCCTCTAGTCTATCTATCCCCGGTAGATCTTTATTCCTAGAATAAAAGCTGCTTCTCCAGATCTTTCATGGAGAATTTCAATGAAAGCCAAGCTTTCACCGACGTTAACATGGGAATGTCATTGCCTATAAGCAATACATCGTCGACATAAAGGACAATAAAATCAGTGCACTCCCCACTAACCTTCTTGTATACACAAGGATCATCTACGTTTGAATGAAATCATATTCTTTTATAACCTCATCAAAACGTTGGTTCCATGACCTCGATGCTTGCTTCAGTCCATAAATGGACCGATTTAACTTACAAACCTTGTTTGCAAGTCTTGTGCGATAAAACCGTCAGGTTTTGCATATAAACATCCTCCAACAGGTTTTCCGTTAAGGAAAGCGGTTTTAAACGTCCATCTGCCATATTTCGTAATCGTAATATGCAGCTATTGTAACAGCATTATCCGAATGGATTTAATCATGGCAACGGGTGAGAAAGTTTCGTCATAATCAACTCCAAGTTGTTGACGATACCCCTTCGCTACGAGCCTAGCTTTGTGTTTTGTACGTTGCCATCCATGTCTGTCTTCTTCTTGAAGACCCATTTGCATCCAATAGGCTTTACGCCTTCTGGTGCATCAACCAGTGTCCAAACTTGGTTGGTATACATGGAATCCATTCGGCCTTCATGGCTTCTTGCCATAAAGTGGATTCGATACCCTGTATCGCTTCCTCATACGTAGCCGGTCAGTATCCTCAATAAGATTAATATCTACATGAGGTGAGATCAGGAATCCATACCTCTCAGGTATTACCCTGACTCTCTCCGACTACGTAGTCCTTGTGTAATTGAAGATTGTGGTTCAGTCTCATCCTGGATGGACTGTTCATGTTCCGTTCTAGATTCATTGCCAGGAATAGTATCACTTCGACTTTCATCGAGTTCTACTTTCCTCCCACTACACACTGCATTTAGGAATTCCTTCTCAAGGAAAACCGCATGTAGAGCAACAAATACCCTTGTTCTCTTTTGGGTTATAGAAGTAATATCCTTGGTTTTTCCTTAGGATATCCAACAAATAGGCATTTATATTTGGGTATTTGGGTTCAAGTTGTACCTTCCAAACGTTGACGTATGCCCAGCAACCCCAAATCTTCAGGAATGAGAAACCTGGTTTTTCTTCTCTGTCTCATATCTCAACGGAGTCTGTTCAACAGACGTTGACTTGGACGAACCCTATTCAAATAAGAATTGCACTTTCTATGTCATCTCCCCGAGGAGATAGGCAGCTCAGCGACTCATCATCGACTCTCCTTACCATATCAAGCAACGGTACGGTTCTTCCGCCAGACACAACCATCAAATTTAATGGTGGTGTTCCAGGAGGAGTCCATTGTGAAAGAATCCATTATTCTTGTCAAGTAATCTTGAAACTCATTACTTAAGTATTCGCCACCACGGTCCGACCGTAATGTCTTAATACTTGCCTGTTTGTTTTTTCAACTTCGTGTCGAAACTCTTTGAATTTCTCAAAAGTTTCCGACTTGTGCATCATTAGATACACATAACCATAACGTGATGCATCATCCGTAAAGGTTATGAAGTATCGATATCCACCTCTAGCCTGGCTAGACATGGGCCCACAAACGTCACTATGACGAGGGCTAACAGTTCAGTGGCACGTTCACCTTTACCACTAAAAGGTGATTTAGGCATTTTGCCTAATAAACAAGATTCGCAGACGTCAGATGATGAATTTGAATTCAAATCCGTCCTACCAAGTCCCACTCTTCGAAAGTGTGGATATGCGAGTCTTGTTGATGTGTCCCAGACGACAATGCCACAAATAAGTTTCTTTCTTTTGGATACTCATTTTGAGCCTTTTGTTTGTTATTTTACATTTTGGAGATTCATTTATATTCAAAATATAAAGACCATTTTTGCATCAGCACTGCAAATTTCTGCATCATTCATATATAAATAACACCTGGTGTTTTTGAATACAAAGTGTACCCAGTTTGGGTTAACAAAATACAGAAATAATATTCCTAGTTAAACTAGGAACAAAATAACAGTCATTTAGTTTAAGTACATGCCCCGAGGGCAGTTCCAAAACAAAAGTGCCTACGGCCAAAACAGCAACAGAAGTTCCATTTCCAACTCGTAGATCTACCTCCCCCGAAGCCAGTCTCCTGCTATCATGCAGATCCTGCACATCAGTACAAATATGAGAACCACAGCCAGAATCAAAAATCCAATTTTTATTAAGACTAGAAGTAGTCATATTTATCTCAATAACAAACATACCTGAGGCCCGAGCCTGCCCGCCTGTATGTCCTCCTTATGTCCCTTGTTCATGCGGCAGTCACGCTTCCAGTGACCTCTCTTGCCGCATTTCAGGCAAACATCTTGAGACTTGTCCCTTGGCTTCCCAGAAGCCTTTGTTGACTTGGCCTTGCCTTTGTTTCTATGCTTTTTCTTCTTAACACCCCCAGTTGCCTTGAGCCCAGCTTTCGGCGTTTGAGATGTTGATGCAAAGTGCGCCTCGCGCTTGTTGCCTTTCAGAAGTTCTTTCTCTGACTCCTTGAGAATCGACAATAACTCTCCAAGAGTGTCATCCGAATTCATCAGTTTGTAGTTGATGACAATCTGTTTCCAAGTATCGGGTAGTGACTGTAGAAGTACATCTATAGCCAGCTCAGACTCCAAGACTATACCCATATTAGCCAGTTCATCAATATCGGCTATGATTTGAGTCCCATGGACCTCAACAGAACTACCATCAGTCATACGGGAGCGAAAGATTTTCTTCACTAACTCGTACCTTGCCATCCGCTTATTAGTGCGGTGAAGATCTTGCAATCTTGCCATCATATTATAAGGATCCAAGTCCCTATTTTGGCGACGAAAGTGTTGAGTCATTGAAGCAAGCTGATCGACTGAGCCGTGTCACAATCATCACTGTGAGTTTTCCATAACTCCAGCTCAAGTGGCTCAGTGGGCTTAGGCCCGAGAGGCTCTGAATCGTATACAGTATCCTCTCTGCCCCAAGGACTATCCTTAGGTTCATTTCCCAATCAGCAAAGTTTATCCCCTTAAAGACATTTCACCCATGATGATGTCTCGGACATTTACCTTGCTTGCCATCTTAACTACGATAGTCCAACTATCTAGTTAACTTGAATGGGTACAGTCAAACTGTTACAAGAAAAAAACAATTTTATTAGTCCAACTAATGTTAAAAAATTGACGAAATAAATTTTGTAAGCGCGTAAAGCTAAGTATCTGAATGAAATTGCAAACTCAATACTAGCCTCCCACTATTTTTCTACAAGTCTCTAACCCTCTGTTGAGTACTCGGGAAATCCAATTTCCTAGTGGGCTAGGATCCCGTTAAATAACACACAACCTTGACTTTGGCCAACAAGTTGTATGATATTTAACTAGGTAGATCTCGAAGATCAATTGGATCCCATCCAATTCCTAGATCCGGTAGGTGGACATCCAAGTCCGAAACATATATATCTAATACATACGTCAATGTATCCAATACATTTTCCTAACCATTTCCTCTGAATCAACTAAGCCTTGGCTTTGGCACAACAAACCTAATGATTCCAGTTAAGCGGGACCCATTGACAAGAAAAGTTTCGTAATCAATGTCGATGGGACAAAGAGTGATCTTGACTTTGGCCACAAAACACAACTTGGACAGGACACCGATGTGTAACAAAACTCTCATGATTCAAACACATCCTCAATTGACAAAGGTCTTGACTTTGGCCAACAAACCAATGCCAATTTCGGATCTTGAGAAAGAATCATTCAACGGAAGGAAAATCGCTTAATATTGTTTGAGGGATTTTTCACGTAATTGGCAACCAATTAATTTATCTTTGTTAGGTCTCATCATCATACACCCTTAAGCATGCTTCTAAAACATCATAAAGTGCATAAAGTAAAGTAATAGTGATTACGGATGGATATATAACAACTTGTTCCTAGAACAAATCACTTCCTCTCCTTTCCTCTCCCCGCTAGCACTATTCTATTTCTATCTACCCAATTACATAATACAATAAGAGAAACCTCATTTACATTGAGGGGAATTAGGTGAGAAGAGAATACATAGAGATAAAGAGATAAGGCTGGACACGCAGGTCCAATTTATAAATTCCAAATTTACAATAATTTCTAAAATATACCCTTCCCTTCTAATATCCATCCGATATGCACTATTCATACAACACATCCACATTCATTCATTCATTCAAGGCATGTTATACAACCAATCAAATCCAATTAATTAGTCTTTAATTAGGTGACAATACAATGTTCAAACAATTGTTTGCATTTGCGCGAGTCCAACTCGTTTGTGAATAAATACTTATGGTATGAATTCACGAATTATATCGAACTACTCGTTAAATCCAATTTAAGTCGTATTCAATACTAATCCTTTATTTAATTCTAAATTAAATATATACACTTTTATTGTGCTTTTATAACTTAGATTCCAAATCTAGTTCAATTGGGTCTCAAAGCCCAACTAACATCTAATGTCCGTTTAATTAAAGTCCGATGGGCTTTCTATTGATTTCATTAGGCATTGGCCTTGGTCAATGTGGGTCAAACCCAATTCCAAGCCCAATAAGGAATCACCATCATTTGCCATAAAACCAATATCAAGCCCATAAGGCCCAATTAAACATAAAAGCCCATTTATTACATTTGGACTTAAATGGTGTGATTTAGGCCCATCTTGGATCCAATCCAAATGGTCCAAATCTACTTGGCCCAACCAAGCCCATTTATGACCAAATATAATAGTTTTAGGCCCAATTCCAATTTAAGCCAAATTAACTAAATTTTAAAATTCCAAATTTTATAACTTCATTAATTAAAGTGTATGTTCATGATTAATCCTTTAAATCAATATTCCCAAAATATCAAATTAATCTATTAATCATATTTTTATCTTAAATACATGTCCAACATTATTTAATCAAAAAATCAAGTCCCTAATCATCATCAAGCATTCGGCCAAGGTGATTAATATGGTTCCGATTTCGTTTTCAATCCAATCAAATCACAAATGATCATCTCCATATTATTTCAAGTCATCCAATGTCTTAAAATTAAAAAATCATTTAGTCCTCATGCTTGCATGTATTCGGCCAAGCCACTTTGGGGTGGAAAAATTAATCCAATTCATTTCCAT
>SKCR01049032.1:0-39883 GCA_019454045.1 Zanthoxylum bungeanum
CTCCAAGACTATTCCCATATTGGCCAACTCATCAATATCGGCGATCATTTGAGCCCCGTGGGTCTCAACTGATGCGCCTTCAGTCATTCGGGCGCGGAAGAGTTTCTTCACCAACTTACCTTTCCATCCGCTTGTTGGAGCGGTGGAGATCTCGAAGTCTAGCCATCATATTATAAGGATCCAAGTCCCTATTCTGGCGACGAAAGTGTTGAGTCATAGAAGCTAACATAATAGCCTGAGCTGTGTCACAATCACTGCCGTGAGTTTTCCATAACTCAAGCTCAAGTGGATCAGTGGGCTTAGGCGGGAGAGGTGTTTGTATGGTATACAGCATCCTCTCAGCCCCAAGGACTATCCTTAGGTTCATTTCCCAATCAGCGAAGTTTGTCCCCTTAAAGACATTGTCACCCATGATGATGTCTCGGACATTTACCTTGCTAGCCATCTCAACTACGATAGTCCAACTATCTAGTTAACGATAAAATGGGTACAGTCAAACTGTTACAAAAAAATAACAATGTATTAGTCCAACTAATAATAAATAGACGAAATAATTTTGAAGAACGTGTAAGGCAAAGTATCTGAATGAAATTGCAAATTCAATACTAGCCTCCCACTATTTTTATCAAGTCTCTAACCCTCTGTTGAGAGCTCGGGAAATCCTATTTCCTAGTGGGCTAGGATCCCGTTAAATAACACACAACCTTGACTTTGGCCAATAAAAGATGTATGCTATTTAACTTAGGTAGATCTCTATGATCAATTGGATCTCATCCAATTCCTAGATCCGGTTAGGTGGACATCCAAGTAAAAAACATATGTATAATGTCAATGTATCCATTACATTTTCCTAACCCTATCCTCCGAATCATCTAGGCCTTGGCTTTGGCCAAAAACAAACCTAGTGATTCCAGTTAAGCGGGACCCATTGACGAGGAAAGTTTCGTAATCAATGTCATTGGACAAAAAGTGATCTTGACTTTGGCCAATAAAAATCACGATTTGGACAAGACACCGATATGCAACAAAACTCTCATGATTCAAGTACATCCTTGATTGACAAAGGTCTTGACTTTGGTCAAAAACAAACCAATGCCAACTTCGGATCTTGAACAAGAATCATTCAATGGAAGGAATTTGCTTAATATAAATTGAGGGATTTTTTTCGCGTAATTGGCAACCAATTTATTTATCTTTGTTAGGTCTCCCATCATACACCCTTAAGCATGCTTCTAAAACATCATAAAGCACGTAAAGTAAATTAATAGTGATATGCGGATGGATATATAAACAACTTGTTCCTAGAACAAATCACTCTCTTTCCTCTCCCCGCTAGCACTATTCTACTCTTACCCAATTACATAATACAATAAGAGAAACCTCATTTACATGAGGGGAATTAGGTGAGAAGAGAATACAAAGAGATAAAGAGATAAGGCTGGACACGCAGGTCCAATTTATTAATTCCAAATTTACAATAATTTCTAAAATTACCATTTCCCTTCTAATATCCATCCGATATACACTATTCATTCATCACATACATATATATTCAAACAAGACATGCCTTTTACAACCAATCTAATCCAATTAATTAGTCTTTATTTAAATGATCATCCAATGTTCAATCAACGGTTTGATTTTGTGCGAGTCCAACTCGTTTGAGAATAAGTACACAAGGTACGAATTCAAGAATTATATCGAACTACTCGTTAAATCCAATTTAAGCCGTATTCAATATTAATTTTATTTATTTAATTCCAATTAAATATTTACACTTTTAATGTGCTTTTAAAGATTAGATTCTAAATCTTATCGAATTGGGTCTCCAAGCCCAACTAACATCCTATGTTGGTTTAATTAAAGTCCGATGGGCTTTCAATTGATTTATAAAGGCTTGGGCTTCGGTCAATGTGGGTCAAATCCAATTACCAAGCCCAAACAAGGAATCACCCTTAAGTGCCAAAAAATCAATTTCAAGCCCATAAGGCCCAATTAAACATAAAAGCCCATTTATTAAATTTTAATATTCCAAATTTTAAAATTCAATTGATTAAAGTGTAATTGCATGATTAATTCATTAAATCAAATATTTCAAAAATACCAATTTAATTCATTATTCATCAATTGTTCAAAACACATGTCTAACATTTATTTGAACAAAAAACAAGTCCTTTAACATGTCATGTTGTATTCGGCCAAGAGAGTTTTTTGCGGTTCGATTTGTTTTTCAATCCAATTGAATCACACATCCAACATACATATAGATTTTAAGTCATCTAATGAACTTAAAAGCAAAAATTCAACAATAGTGAAAAGGCCTAAATTTTCGGTCAAGCATCAATTTTAGGGAAAAAATCATCCAATGTTTTTCTCAAAATTGAACATGTATCACATCAAATATCATACATTTAATCATGCTAAAGTTATCCAATAAACTTATGCATGAAAAATTCCAATCCATTGGAAGCACCTCCACATTCGGCCAAGACAACATTTTTGGGAAAAAAATCATCCAATGCATTTTTGTTAAAATTGATCATGTAATATGTCAAATAACATACATATAAGCATACTATAGCATCCAATTCCACAAGAACATGCTTCAATCAATTTTCCCCAAATTATTCCTAATGTATTTCATGCTTAAACCTAGCTCAATGATACCATTGTTGGTTTCTATATATGTCCCAAGGAAAGTTTAAGCATATGAAATACAACATTGAATATATATATTAAAAGATGAAGTATGGCGGAATCATACTTACAAAGCTATTGTGATGAGAAGTGATGAAGAAAAATCTTTGAATCTCCAAGCTTCAAGTTTCGGCCAAGGGAGGAAGAAGAGTAGAAACTCCAACTTTGTGTATTCCAAGCTCTTTGATGGTTTCCCTATCACCTCCTTTGATCCTTCAATGTGCTAGCAAATGGAGAAAAGAAAATCAAATCTTCTTTTGCCCTAATGGAAGTCACGGCATTGTGAGAGAGAGAGGAGAGTTGTCTTAATTTTTGTTACAAAAATCAATTTATATTTATGCCATAATATTTATTAAATTAATAATAAACTTATGACACAAATCATGCAATGGCTTAGAGTGTCAAACACTCAAACTCCATGCAAAACCATTGAGTGTATTATACACTATCACCATGCAATGTATTACCAATTAAATAATGCATATAATGACATGTGTCATGTGGGCCCCACACGTTTCCAAATGAAAGTGGGCCCACGTGCACTCACGCGTTCGGGTTCGATATTTCCGAAATACCGAACTTACATCGCGACGCTAATTAAATCGAATTTAAATAAATAATTACGCCTAGCGAAATTATTATTTACGTCGCTAACGAATTAATTCTAAATTAACTCGTTTGCCCGAATTAAAATCTAATTTTAATTTTGCGTCGAAATCGAATTTCGATTATTATATCGAATATAATAATTTTATCGATTAATTCTGAATTAATCGTTCTCTCTCTAAATAAGGCACTTTATCCAAGATAAAGTTTCTCCACAATTAATCCAAGATTAATTAAGTCCGAATCAAATATCATAGGTGAATCTTCAGGAAGCGACCCAAGAGATCTCCGGATATGTTGGCAGTAAATACGGTCGTCGGATAATCCGAACACGTGCGTACCTCGTACTACGTTCTTACCGATTCACAAGACAAGGTTGGCTTCTAGCAAAGCGCCATGCCTACCCAATTCTCCAGAAATATTCTTACTGGAATATTAGATCTATATCAAGCGTAGTATACCGTAGTATTGCGTACATCGATCCAGTATCGGACGATCACATGTTAGGCCTGGGGCTGGAAATGTGTCTGCCCCGTACGAAACATATATCGGACATCAAGCAACTAGTCTCTTTAAATCGGACAATCCTGACCTGGTCATATTGTCCCGACGGTTGCAACCTTTTATAGAGTACTAGTTCTGTGTCCTGCGTGATCATCACCTCCATATGTCTGAAGTGATACTTCCATCTCGACATCACATCCAGTACACCACGATTCTCGATAAACCCAGAAGAGGTGTACACAGAACCGGTTAAGGTCCCCCACCACCAAAACCAAAGTTTACCGATTGTCGCAAGTACTAGCGATGTAAGTCTCAGGTTAAGACCATATACACCTACCCTGATGCGGCCTCCCATAGACACGCAGACATACTACCAATGGGATTCCGCGGGGTCTATCCAGAGCGAAGCTATTTTCCGTACCATCGGTAAAACACAACCTCATATCGCACTTGCATAAGTATCCAATACTTAAATATATGAGAACTATGCCGTTGTGCCCTCACAACGTGCACAAGCGCAATACTAGTCTATTTCGCATTATCGATGTCCGATCTCGATAATACTCCGACTAGGGATATTTAATGATTAAACCTTTATGGATTGATACTGTCTCATATCATCTCAATCCGGTATTAATCATATGGACTTTCGCCATTTATATATCAAAGTAAATAATATTACAAAATGGCAAAAGGCAATTTCATTATCACATAGTTAATTTTGTACAATAATACAATATCATTTACAAACAGTGACGCTATGGGACATAATGTCTAACAGAGTGGGCTTTGTTCCCTGGGGTTTGTTCCAGTTATGTTGAATGTGATGGCAAGGTGCCTCGACCCCGCTGGCTTTGTTCCCGAACCATCTGTGGGCTTTATTCCCGAACTGATGTAGTGATAGGGCTTTATTCCCCTGGGCTTTGTTCCCGAACTGTATTGAGATGAGGCTTTATTCATCTGGGCTTTGTTCCCGAACTGTGTTGTGATAGGGCTTTATTCCCCTGGGCTTTGTTCCCGAACTGTATTGAGATGAGGCTTTATTCCTATGGGCTTTGTTCCCGAACTATGTTGTGATAGGGCTTTATTCCCCTGGGCTTTGTTCCCGAACTGTGTTGTGATAGGGATTTATTCCCATGGGCTTTATTCCCGAACTGTATTGAGATGAGGCTTTATTCCTCTGGGCTTTGTTCCCGAACTGTGTTGTGATAGGGCTTTATTCCCCTGGGCTTTGTTCCCGAACTGTGTTGTGATAGGGCTTTATTCCCCTGGTCTTTGTTCCCGAACTGTATTGAGATGAGGCTTTATTCCTATAGCTTTGTTCCCGAACTGTGTTGTGATAGGGCTTTATTCCTCTGGGCTTTGTTCTCGAACTGTGTTGTGATAGGGCTTTATTCCCCTGGGCTTTGTTCCCGAACTGTATTGAGATGAGGCTTTATTCCTCTGGGCTTTGTTCCCGAACTGTGTTGTGATAGGGCTTTATTCCCCTGGGCTTTGTTCCCAAAGTGTATTGAGATGAGGCTTTATTCCTTTGGGCTTTGTTCCCGAACTGTGTTGAGATGAGGCTTTATTCCTCTGGGCTTTATTCCCGAACTGCTGACTGTGTAGAGATAGGGCTTTTATCCCTGATTGTTTGGACTGTGGGCTTTATTCCCGAACTGTATTGAGATGGGGCTATATTTCTCCTGGGCTTTGTTCCCGAACTGTGTTGATATGAGGCTTTATTCCCCTGGGCTTTATTCCCGAACTGTTGAGAGATAGGGCTCTATTCCCCTAGGCTTTCTTCCTTCAATTATGTTAACCGTGGGATTTGTTCCGGAATTGTTGTAGAGAAGTGAGCTTTGTTCCCTGATTGTGTTAACTGTGGGCTTTGTCCCTGAACTGTACTGAATGTGGACTTTATTCCCGAACTGTATTGGATGTAGGCTTTATTCCCGAACTGTACTGAATGTGGGCTTTATTCCATGAACTGAGCTGAATGCAGGCTTTCTTCTGAACTGTACTGAATGTGGGCTTTATTCCCGAGTTTGTTGGACGTAGGCTTTCTTCCTGAACTGTACTGAATGTGGGCTTTATTCCCGAACTGTACTGAATGTGGGCTTTATTCCCGTACTGAGCTGAATGCAGGCTTTCTTCCTGAACTGAACTGGATGCAGGCTTTATCCTGAACTGTACTGAATGTGGGCTTTATTCCGAGCTGAACTGAATATAGGCTTTCTTCCTGAACTGTGTTGAATATGGGCTTTATTCCCGAACTGAACTGAATATAGGCTTTCTTCCTGAACTGAACTGAATGCAGGCTTTATTCCCGAACTGTATTGAATGTGGGCTTTATTCCCGAGTTTGAACTGAATGCAGGCTTTATCCTGAACTGTACCGAATGTGGACTTTATTCCCAAGCTGTTTTGAAGGTGGGCTTTATTCCACTAGGCCTTGTGCTCGAACTGATATGGGCCTCGACCTCGATCTGATGCTGATGTGGGCCTCACCCCCAGTATGCCATACCCGGCAGAAACTGATACTGAACTAATGTGGGCCTCGCCCCCAGAATGTCATACCCGGCAGAAACTGATGCTGAATTGATGTGGGCCTCGCCCCCAGAGTGTCATACCCGACAGAAACCGATGCTGAACCAATGTGGGCCTCGCCCCCAGAATGCCATACCTGGCAAGCCTGCTATTGATGCTGATGATAATGTGGGCCTCGCCCCCCGAGTGCCATACCCGGTAAAACTGATGCTGATAATAATGTGGGCCTCGCCCCCAGAGTGCCATACCCGGCTAAACTGATGCTGATAATAATGTGGGCCTCGCCCCCAGAGTGCCATTCTCGGCAAAACTGATGCTGATAATAATTTGGGCCTTGCCTTATGATTCATTCCTGGATTCATTACAAAACTCTGACAGCATGGGCCTCGGCCCTAGGATTCCTTCTCGGATTCTTTCCAAATTTTGACGACGTGGGCCTCGGCCCTCGGATTCATTCCATAGGTTCATTCCAAATTATGACAACGTGGGCCTCGGCCCTAAGATTCATTCCCGATGCTGTTGACAATGTGGGCCTCGACCCTGGGATTCATTCCCGGATTCTACTGATGTGGGCCTCGACCCTGGATTCATTCCAAAACTCTGCTGATGTAGGCCTTGACCCCGGGACTCATCTCCAAACTGAAACTGATATGGGCCTCAACCCTGGGATTCATCCCAAAAACCGAAACTGATATGGGCTTCAACCCTGGGACTCATCCCTAAAACTACTACTCATATGTTGCTGATTCTGGTGGCTTGTTTTTGCCGCTTTCTCTTTTTCTTCTTTGAAACCTGTGAGTACAAAAACAAAAAACCACAAAAAAAGAATGCAAAATATGTTACGTGTATGCATGCATGAATGAATTTCCTATTCCGTTGGGTTAGGTCTTCCGCCAGTTCTCCGGGTGATTGCTTAGTCTTCTCTCTAGTTTCATGACTCAATATCTTTTTATGTCCCTAATTCGCGATGTGGGAGACTGGTCGCCCCCAATCTTGGTTTACCTTTCTGCTCCTCGCTGTTTGCACTTGGTCAAGATGAACCACATGGTGGGGCTTTCTATACCATACTATATCACATGCTACGAAATAGTCCCATTAGTATACATATCATTGTCCTCAAAGAATGCTCAGTAATGAAACCAGAGAACATTCAAAACACTCAATGCAACTCAAATCTGAGTTTTTGAATAAATGATCTATGCCAGACTCAAAGTGTGTGTGTGTAAAGGTTCATTTGCAGCTTGATCCTTAAGTAAGCTAACTCAATGATTTCGTTTCAAAAATCGGGATCGATGGGTCAAACCAACCTAGATATCTCAATTATACCTGCAGTTGTTTTTCAGTGCTCAATGTGGTATGGTTTTCTTTCTCTTTTGTCTCTTTTCATTTTGAACTTCTTCTTTTTTTTTTCTTTTTTCTTTTCTTTTCTTCTTTTTTGTTCTTTCTCATTTTTTTTTCAACACACCTACCCTTTAAGGTAGCATTTCTCCTCATGGTGGTCCTAATACTCGCCCATGGGTAGCTTCACGCTTATCGGTTATAGGCGGTTCAATTCTTTTCTTTAGAGACTTTTCTTTTATTTTCAACCATACCACACATCATAACATAAGCAAATCAAGATAGACATCTAAGCAAACGGTCATTCACCAACCTATAATTTCTTCAACTAGTCACCTTGCCAGTTACTCAGGTTTTCACCGCTAAGAACCTATAGTGGAATGTTTACGAGTCTAACATAGATCAATCACTCAAAGTATCAGATAAAAGCACATCAAGTGTTTATCGTTTCTAAGGTTTCACCCTAAAGAAAACGATTTCATCATTGGACTTATGTCTAACTATTAAGGACTAAACAACCTTTTTTTTTCTTTTTCTTTTTCTTTTTCTCTCTTTTTTTTTTCTCTTTTTCTTTTTTTTTTTCTCTCTTTTCCCTTTGTTTTTTTGGCCCACCATGGTCTTTCTATCCTTGCCGTAAGATTTTTTGTTCCTCAGTTTCCTTTTCCCCGATATCCATGTTTTCTAAACTCTTCTTGACAAGTTTTCTTTTATCCCTAACCCAACGGATATCTATGATGGCTTTTAAGACACGAGGGTTAACATGATGCATGTATGCATGAGATGCATGTGATGTATGAGACACAATATGCATGGGGTTATCAAAAGCATAAAGGGTGGCCCCTAGAGGTCATACAACTATGGTTCACATGTGGGTTTACAGGAGTGTGGACAAAGGCTCTCGTTTGAGGAAGGATTACCCACAACTAGGACTTCCCACTCAAGGATTCAAGCGACCAAGTGAGTGCACCTTTTTTATACTTACGGTACATGCCAACGAGTTACGGTGTGTGTGGACTAACTATCGAATGGATTTCCCGTTGTAGATTCCCCAAAGGGAGGGTGGAGCGAGGCTCTCATAAGTACCCAAGCCCCTTAGGCTCTTATCGCTTGGTGTCAGGAATAAACAACGAGTCTCCAAACTAGTCTGTCACGACGAGCTACAAGTAATGATTATCTCGGTGTCTTCAAGCTTTCCTCGAAGGGTAATGAGTGAAGGAAGACACCCAACCATCACCTTAGCTTCAACAAAGCCTTGATTAACCCCATCATGTTAGACATTATGTCCCATAGCGTCACTGTTTGTAAATGATATGGTATTATTGTACAAAATTAACTATGTGATAATGAAATTGCCTTTTGCCGTTTTGTAATATTATTTACTTTGACTAATAAATGGCGAAAGTCCATATGATTAATACTGGATGAGATGAGATGATATGAGACAGTATCAATCTATAAAAGTTTAATCATTAAATATCCCTAGTCGGAGTATTATCGAGATGGACATCGATAATGCGGAATAGACTAGTATTGCGCTTGTGCACGTTGTGAGAGCACAACAGCATAGTTCTCATATATTTAAGTATTGGATACTTATGCAAGTGCAATAGGAGGTTGTGTTTTACCGATGGTACGGAAAACAGCTTCGCTCTGGATAGACCCCGCGGAATCCCATTGGTAGTATGTCTGCGTGTCTATGGGAGGCCGCATCAGGGTAGGTGTATATGGTCTTAACCTGAGACTTACATCGCTAGTACTTGCGACAATCGGTAAACTTTGGTTTTGGTGGTTGGGGACCTTAACCGGTTCTGTGTACACCTCTTCTGGGTTTATCGAGAATCGTAGTGTGCTGGATGTGATGTCAAGATGGAAGTATCGCTTCAGACATATGGAGGCGATGATCACGCAGGGCACAGAACTAGTACTCTATAAAAGGTTGCAACCGTCGGGACAATATGACTAGGTCAGGATTGTCTGATTTAAAGAGACTAGCTGCTTGATGTCCGATATATGTTTCGTACGGGGCAGACACATCTCCAGCCCCAGGCCTAGCATGTGATCATCCGATACTGGATCGATTTACGCAATACTACGGTATACTACGCCTGATACAGATCTTATATTCCTATTAGAATATTTCTGGAGAATTGGGTAGGCATGGCGCTTTGCTAGAAGCCAACCTTGTCTTGTGAATCGGTAAAGACGTAGTACGAGGTACGTACGTGTTCGGATTATCCGACGACCGTATTTACTGCCAAAATATCCGGAGATCTCTTGGGTCGCTTCCTGAAGATTCACCTATGATATTTGATTCGAACTTAATTAATCTTGGATTAATTGCGGAGAAACTTTATCTGGATAAAGTGCCTTATTTAGAGAGAGAGAACGATTAATTTGGAATTAATCGATAAAATTATTATATTCGATATAATAATCGAAATTCGATTTCGACGCGAAATTAAAATTAGATTTTAATTCGGGCGTACGAGTTAATTTAGAATTAATTCGTAAGCGACGTAAATAATAATTTCGCTAGGAGCGATTATTTATTTAAATCCGATTTAATTAACGTCGCGACGCTAGCTCGGTATTTCGGAAATATCGAACCCGAACGCGTGAGTGGACGTGGGCCCACTTTCATTGGAAACGTGTGGGGCCCACATGACACTTGTCATTGATATGGCATTGCATGTTAATAGTGTACAAAACACTCTAAGGCATTGCATGGTGATAGTGTGCATTTCACTCAAAGGCTTTGCATGGAGTTTGAGTGTTTGACACTCTAAGCCATTGCATGGCTTATGTCATAGATTTATTATTAATTTAATAAATTATAACATAAATATAAATTGATTTTTGTTACAAAGATTAATTAATCAAGAATTCACAAAACTCTCTCTTCTCTCTCAAATTGCCGAAACTTCACCATTGAAGGGCAAAGGAAGATTTGATCTTCCATTCTCCATTTTTGCTAGCACAAGCAAGGGATCAAAAGAGGTGATAGGGAAACCATCAAAGAGCTTGGAATACAAAGCTTGGAGCTTCAAGTCTTCTTCCTCCTCTTGGCCGAAACCAACCAACCACTTGGAGCTTGGAGATTCAAATTTTGTTCATCTTCTTCATCACATAACTTTGTAAGTATGATTCCGCCATGCTTCAAGTCTTTTATATATATTCTTTTAGTATTTCATATGCTTAATCTTTGTTTGGGACCTATATAATAGAAACCAACAATGGTATCATTGAGCTAGGTTTAAGCATGAAATACTTTAGGTTAAAATTTGGGTAAAATTGATTGAAGCATGTTCTTGTGAAATTTGATGAATGAGTATGCTTATATGTATGTTAAATGACATTATATGAAATCAATTTTATGAAAAATGCATTGGATGATTTTTCCCCAAAATTTGACCTTGGCCGAATGGGTGTGTTAAATTGATTGAAGCATGTTCTTATGAAATTTGATTAATAAGTATGCTTGCATGTGTATAACATGATGTTACATGGAATCAATTTTATGAAAAATGCATTGGATGATTTTTCCCCACCTTGGCCGAATGGCATGATGAAATTGATATAAGCATGTTCTTATGAAATTTGATTAATAAGTATGCTTGCATGTGTATAACATGATGATATATGGAATCAATTTCATGAAAAATGCATTGGATGATTTTTCCCAAATCATGCCTTGGCCGAATGTGTTACTACTTGGAGTGGATTGAAATTTTGTGTTTAAGATCATTAGATGACTTAGAACGTATACGGGACGTAGATTAGTAATTCAATCGGATTGAAAAACAAATCGACACAAAAAACTCACCTTGGCCGAATGTACAAGGACATGAAATGGAGTTGATTTTGATAAAATTAATGTTGGACATTAATTTGAAAATACATGATTAATAAATTAAATGGGTATTTTGAAATATTTGGTTTAATATATTAATCTTGTATTACACTTTAATTAATTGGATTTATGTTTGAATATTAAAATTTAATTAATGGGCTTAATTGGTGAATTAGGCTTTTAATATTGTATTTGGGCATAATGGGCTTTGGACCAAGTAGATTTGGGCCAATGGATGGATCCAATTTGGGCCTAAATCACTCCATTAAGTCCAATATAAAATAATGGGCTTTAATTTAATTGGGCCTTATGGGCTTGAAATTGGTTTATGGCACTTAAGGGTGATTCCTTATTTGGGCTTGGTAATTGGGTTTGACCCACATTGACCAAAGCCCAAGCCTTAATAAATCAATTGAAAGCCCATTTGACTTGAATTAAATTAAAACTTGGATGTTAGTTGGGCTTTGAGACCCAATAGGATTAGATTTAGAATCTAAGTCTTTAAAGCACATTAAAGTGTAAACATTTAATTTGGAATTAAATAATTGAATTAGTATTGAATACGAAAAATTAGATTTAATTAGTAGTTCGATATAATTCGCGAATTCGTACTTATGTACTTATTCTCAATCGAGTTGGACTCGCACAAAATCAAACCGTTGTTTGAACATTGGATGATCACTTTAAAAAGACTAATTAATTGGATTAGATTGGTTGTAAAAGCATGTGTCTTGTTTGAATATATATGTATGTGATGAATGAATAGTGTATATCGGATGGATATTAGAAGGGAAAGGGTAATTTTAGAAATTATTGTAAATTTGGAATTTATAAATTGGACCTGCGTGTCCAGCCTTATCTCTTTATCTCTTTGTATTCTCTTCTCACCTAATTCCCCTCAATGTAAATGAGGTTTCTCTTATTGTATTATGTAATTGGGTAGTTGTAGAATAGTGCTAGCGGGGAGAGGAAAGGGAGTGATTTGTTCTAGGAACAAGTTGTTTAAATATCCATCCGCATATCACTATTACTTTACTTTACGCGCTTTATGATGTTTTAGAAGCATGCTTAAGGGTGTATGATGATGAGACCTAACAAAGATAAATAAATTGGTTGCCAATTACGCGAAAATCCCTCAAACAATATTAAGCGATTTCCTTCCGTTGAATGATTCTTTTCTCAAGATCCGAAATTGGCATTGGTTTGTTGGCCAAAGTCAAGACCTTTGTCAATTGAGGATGTGTTTGAATCATGAGAAGTTTTGTTACACATCGGTGTCCTGTCCAAGTTGTGATTTGTTGGCCAAAGTCAAGATCACTTCTTGTCCATCGACATTGATTACGAAATTTTCCTTGTCAATGGGTCCCGCTTAACTGGAATCATTAGGTTTGTTGTGCCAAAGCCAAGGCTTAGTTGATTCAGAGGAAATGGTTAGGAAAATGTATTGGATACATTGACATATGTATTAGATATATATGTTTCGGACTTGGATGTCCACCTAACCGGATCTAGGAATTGGATGGGATCCAATTGATCTTCGAGATCTACCTAGTTAAATATCATACAACTTGTTGGCCAAAGTCAAGGTTGTGTGTTATTTAACGGGATCCTAGCCCACTAGGAAATTAGATTTCCCGAGTTGTCTACAGAGGGTTAGAAACTTGAAGAAAATAGTGGGAGGCTATTATTGAATTTGCAATTTCGTTCAGATACTTAGCCTTACGCGTCTTTCAAAAACATTTCGTCAATATTTTAATTAGTTGGACTAATATATTGTTATTTTATTTGTAACAGTTTGACTGTACCCATAACATCGTTGACTTTATAGTTGGACTATAGTTGTCAAGATGATGGCAAAGGTAATATCCGCGACATAATCATGGGCGATAATGTCTTCAGAGGGACAAACTTTGCCGACTGGGAAATGAACCTCAAGATAGTGCTTGGGGCTGAGAGGATACTGTATACTATTCAGAGACCTCTCCCGCCTAAACCCACTGAGCCACTGGAGCTAGAGTTATGGAAAACTCATAGTGATGATTGTGACCAAGCTCAGTCAGTTATGCTAGCTGCAATGACCCAGCATTTCAGACGCCAGAATAGGGACTTGGATCCCTATAACATGATGGCAAGATTGCGTGATCTTCACCGCACTAATAAGCGGATGAAGAGGTACGAGCTAGTAAGGAAACTCTTCCGCTCCCGGATGACAGATGGCGCATCAGTTGAAGCCCACGGGGCTCAAATGATTGCCGATATTGATGAGTTGGCCAATATGGGAATAGTCTTGGAGGCTGAGCTGACTATAGATATGATCTTGCAGTCACTTCCTGATACTTGGAAACAAATCATAGTCAACTATAAGTTGATGGATACAGATGACACTCTTGGAGAGCTGTTATCTATCTGAAGGAGTCCGAAAGGGAACTCCTAAAGGGGAGCAAGCGCGAGGCGCATTTTGCATCGACCTCTCATGCGCCAAAGGGTGGCCCCAAGGCAATTGGAGGTGCAAAGAGAAGAAGTTCAAGAAAAAGGGCAAAGGCAAGTTGACAGTGGCTTCTAGGAAGCCAAAGGACAAATCTCACGACATCTGCCTCAACTGCGGCAAGAGGGGTCACTGGAAACGTGACTGCCGAATGGGCAAGGGGCAGAAGGAGGATATCAAGGATGGCAAGGCTATCGCTTCTGGTATGTTTGTTATTGAGATAAATATGAATACTTCTAGTTTTAAAATTGGATTTTTGATTCTGGTTGTGGTGCTCATATTTGTACTGATGTGCAGGATCTGCAGGATAGCAGGGTGCTGGCATCCGGGGAGATGGATCTACGGGTTGGAAACGGAACACCAGTTGCTGTTTTGGCCGTAGGGACTTTTGTTTTAGAACTGCCCTCAGGGCATGAACTTAAACTTTTGAACTGTTATTTTGTACCTAGTTTAACTAGGAATATTATATCTGTATCCTTGTTAACCCAGCAGGGTTACACTTTTGTATTCAGGAACACTGGGTGTTATTTATATAAAAATGATGCAGAAATTTGCACAGCTGTTGCAAATAACGGTCTTTATATTTTGAATATAAATGAATCTCCTAAAATGACAAACAAAAGGCTCAAAAGAAGTAATCTAAAAGATGAAGCTTATATGTGGCATTGTCGTCTGGGACACATCAACAAGACTCGCATATCCACACTTTCGAAGAGTGGGTACTTGGACGAATTTGATCCCAATTCATATGACGTCTGCGAATCTTGTCTTTTAGGCAAAATGCCTAAATCACCTTTTAGCGGTAAAGGTGAACGTGCCACAGAACTGTTGGCTCTTTCATACTGACGTATGGGGCCCATGTCTAGCCAGGCTAGAGGTGGATTTCACTACTTCGTAACCTTTACAGATGATGCATCTCGTTACGGTTATGTGTATCTTATGAGACAAAGTCGGAAACTTTTGAGAAATTCAAAGAGTTTCGACACGAAGTGGAGAAACAAACAGGGAAGAGTATTAAGACATTACGGTCAGACCGTGGTGGCGAATACTTAAGTTATGAGTTTCAAGATTACTTGAAAGAATATGGTATTCTTTCACAGTGGACTCCTCCTGGAACACCGCAATTAAACGGTGTGTCCCGAACGGAGAAACCGCACCTTGTTGGACATGGTAAGGTCAATGATGAGTCGCACTGAGCTACCAATATCCTTCTGGGGATACGCATTAAACAGTGCTATACTTATTTTGAATAAGGTACCGTCGAAGTCTGTTGAACAGACTCCATATGAGATATGGACAGGAAGGAAACCAGGTTTCTCTTTCCTGAAGATTTGGGGATGCTGGGCATATGTTAAACGTTTGGAAGGTACCAAACTTGAACCCAAATCTGATAAATGCCTTTTCGTGGATATCCTAGGGAAACCAAAGGATATTACTTCTATCACCCACAAGAGAACAAAGTATTTGTTGCTCTACATGCGGTTTTCCTTGAGAAGGAATTCCTAAATGCAGTGGTAAGTGGGAGGAAAGTAGAACTCGATGAAGATCGTAGTGATACTGTTCCTGGCAATGAATCAACGACGGAACAAGAACAGACCGTCCGGGATGAGTCTGTACCACAAACTTCACATACACAAGGACCGCGTAGGTCGGAGAGAGTCAGAACAGTACCTGAGAGGTATGGGTTCCTGATCTCACCTCATGTAGATATTAATCTTATTGAGGATAATGAGCCGGCTACGTATGAGGAAGCGATACAAAATATCGATTCCGCTTTATGGCAAGAAGCCATGAAGTCCGAGATGGATTCCATGTACGCCAACCAAGTTTGGACACTGGTTGATGCACCAGAAGGCGTAAAGCCTATTGGATGATGGATCTTCAAGAAGAAGACCGACATGGATGGCAACGTACAAACGTACAAAGCTAGGCTTGTAGCGAAGGGGTATCGTCAACAATATGGTATTGATTATGACGAAACCTTCTCACCCGTTGCCATGATTAAATCCATTCGGATAATGCTTGCAATAGCTGCATATTTCGATTACGAGATATGGCAGATGGACGTTAAAACCGCTTTCCTTAACGGAAACCTTTTGGAGGATGTTTATATGCAACAGCCTGACGGTTTTATCGTACCTAGACTTGCAAACAAGGTTTGTAAGTTAAATCGATCCATTTATGGATTGAAGCAAGCATCACGGTCATGGAATCAGCGTTTTGATGAGATCATAAAGAATATGATTTCGTGCAAAACGCAGATGACCCTTGTGTATACAAGAAGGTTAGTGGGAGAGCACTTACTTTTATTGTCCTTTATGTCGACGACGTATTGCTTATAGGCAATGACATTCCCATGCTAACGTCGGTGAAAGCTTGGCTTTCATTAAAATTCTCCATGAAAGATCTGGGAGAAGCAGCCTTTATTCTTGGAATAAAAATCTACAGGGATAGATCTAGAAAGCTGCTTGGACTCTCCCAGAGTACATACATTGATAAAGTGTTGAAGCGATTCAACATGGAACAATCCAAGAGGGGATTGGTTCCAATGGTACGAGGGTACCTCTCTGTCTAAGGACATGTGTCCTAAGACTCAGGAAGAGAGAGAGAGACAACATGAGTCGGATACCGTTCGCCTCGGCAGTCGGATCGATCATGTATGCCATGATATGTACACGACCTGATGTCTCATATGCTTTGAGCATGTGCAGTCGCTATCAGGCCGATCCAGGTGAAGGTCACTGGATAGCAGTTAAGAATATCCTTAAGTATCTTAAAAGAACTAAGGATGCTTTCTTAATTTATGGAGGTGGAGAACTTGCGGTATCTGGGTATACCGATGCAAGTTTCCAAACCGACAAAGATGACTACAAGTCGCAATCCGGGTACATTTTTTGTTTGAATAACGGAGCAGTGAGCTGGAAATCTTCCAAGCAAGATACTGTTGCCGATTCAACAACAGAAGCGGAGTACATCGCTGCATCTGAAGCAGCAAAGGAGGCAGTTTGGATCCGAAAGTTCCTAATCGGATTAGGGTAGTTCCGTTAGCAGCTGAGCCCGTTCCATTGTATTGTGACAATAACGGGGCTATAGCACAGGCTAAGGAACCAAGGTCTCATCAAAGGTCCAAGCATGTTCTTCGACGTTACCATCTGATTCGAGATGAGATTATACATCGTGGCGATGTAAAGGTCGAGAAGGTCACATCAGATGACAACATTGCAGATCCGCTGACGAAGGCTGTTCTTCAGCAAGTTTTTGAACGACACATACATAGTTCGGGTATTAGATGCTTGAGTGACTGGCTATAGGCCAAGTGGGAGATTGTTAGACATTATGTCCCATAGCGTCACTGTTTGTAAATGATATGGTATTATTGTACAAAATTAACTATGTGATAATGAAATTGCCTTTTGCCGTTTTGTAATATTATTTACTTTGACTAATAAATGGCGAAAGTCCATATGATTAATACTGGATTGAGATGATATGAGACAGTATCAATCTATAAAAGTTTAATCATTAAATATCCCTAGTCGGAGTATTATCGAGATCGGACATCGATAATGCGGAATAGACTAGTATTGCGCTTGTGCACGTTGTGAGGCACAACAGCATAGTTCTCATATATTTAAGTATTGGATACTTATGCAAGTGCAATAGGAGGTTGTGTTTTACCGATGGTACGGAAAACAGCTTCGCTCTGGATAGACCCCGCGGAATCCCATTGGTAGTATGTCTGCGTGTCTATGGGAGGCCGCATCAGGGTAGGTGTATATGGTCTTAACCTGAGACTTACATCGCTAGTACTTGCGACAATCGGTAAACTTTGGTTTTGGTGGTTGGGGACCTTAACCGGTTCTGTGTACACCTCTTCTGGGTTTATCGAGAATCGTAGTGTGCTGGATGTGATGTCAAGATGGAAGTATCGCTTCAGACATATGGAGGCGATGATCACGCAGGGCACAGAACTAGTACTCTATAAAAGGTTGCAACCGTCGGGACAATATGACTAGGTCAGGATTGTCTGATTTAAAGAGACTAGCTGCTTGATGTCCGATATATGTTTCGTACGGGGCAGACACATCTCCAGCCCCAGGCCTAGCATGTGATCATCCGATACTGGATCGATTTACGCAATACTACGGTATACTACGCCTGATACAGATCTTATATTCCTATTAGAATATTTCTGGAGAATTGGGTAGGCATGGCGCTTTGCTAGAAGCCAACCTTGTCTTGTGAATCGGTAAAGACGTAGTACGAGGTACGTACGTGTTCGGATTATCCGACGACCGTATTTACTGCCAAAATATCCGGAGATCTCTTGGGTCGCTTCCTGAAGATTCACCTATGATATTTGATTCGAACTTAATTAATCTTGGATTAATTGCGGAGAAACTTTATCTCGGATAAAGTGCCTTATTTAGAGAGAGAGAACGATTAATTTGGAATTAATCGATATAATTATATATTCGATATAATAAACGAAATTCGATTTCGACGCGAAATTGAAATTAGATTTTAATTCGGGCGTACGAGTTAATTTAGAATTAATTCGTAAGCGACGTAAATAATAATTTCGCTAGGAGCGATTATTTATTTAAATCCGATTTAATTAACGTCGCGACGCTAGCTCGGTATTTCGGAAATATCGAACCCGAACGCGTGAGTGGACGTGGGCCACTTTCATTGGGAAACGTGTGGGGCCCACATGACACTTGTCATTGATATGGCATTGCATGTTAATAGTGTACAAAAACACTCTAAGGCATTGCATGGTGATAGTGTGCATTTCACTCAAAGGCTTTGCATGGAGTTTGAGTGTTTGACACTCTAAGCCATTGCATGGCTTATGTCATAGATTTATTATTAATTTAATAAATTATAACATAAATATAAATTGATTTTTGGTAAGACAAAGATTAATTAATCAAGCAATAATCAAACTCTCTCTTCTCTCTCAAATTGCCGAAAACTTCACCATTGAAGGGGCAAGGAAGATTTGATCTTCCATTCTCCATTTTTGCTAGCACAAGCAAGGGATCAAAGGAGGTGATAGGGAAACCATCAAAGAGCTTGGAATACAAGAGCTTGGAGCTTGGAGTCTTCTTCCTCCTCTTGGCCGAAACCAACCAACCAACTTGGAGCTTGGAGATTCAAAGGTTTTGTTCATCTTCTTCATCACTAACTTTGTAAGTATGATTCCGCCATGCTTCAAGTCTTTTATATATATTCATTTTAGTATTTCATATGCTTAATCTTTGTTTGGGACCTATATAATAGAAACCAACACATCAACCCACTATAGAAATGGTCAACTAATGCACAAATTATACACATCACAAGACATGATTTCGAGGCCGATTCAAAATATCCCAGTGGAGTCGCCAAACTGTAGACAACAGAACCTGGGTGACGCTGTTCTAGGCTCGCGGCCTAGTTGGGAGTACGAATAACATGGAGTCGCCACCCGGTGTGAACGGGACAAAGATTTAAGGCCGCACTCACCCCTCGCAAGGAAGACCTCAAACCGTTGGGTTCGGAATGGTCCCTTACTTATGTCACTTGTGATGATATGATTTGTGCATGAATCAACCAAGTCTACTCAATAATCATGCTCAAGGGTACTTAGATCTAACATGCTTTCATCCCAAATAATTCCACGCAATGTAACACAACGAGTATATTGAACCATTAAATCAACATGTATAAATCATTATCCTAACACATCCTAAACTAATGATATGCATAAGAACAACCCAAACATGCTTTAACAAATAAATAACAAACTAAATTAAACCATGCTTTAATTAATAAACGAATAACCTAAGGACTATAACATGCTCAAATACAAATTTGGATGAGACGAGATACGTGTATCTTAAGTGGTACATGGCATTGTATCCCGAGTGCAGACCATACTACCGTCATTCGGAATCGGCTATGGAATTTACGTCCGGGTTTCCATCCTATATACCACGAAAGGGAACACATATCCCGCTCACAATCACATCATACCTCAAACGACTCCCATGCAATTATATATCAAAATAAATAAAACAAAAATAAAGAAGATAAGTAAAAGGGTGCCCTCAGGTCTAACCTCTTTTGTTGTCTCATGAAAGGGCGTTACACGTCCGTTGGAAGGGTGAATGATCCGCAACTCTTTTGGTTTACCAACTCAACGTCTTTCCTCGCTGTTTTGCTGTTCAGGCTGCTGTTTTTACCGTTTCACTGCTGTTTCTGTTGTATTTTTTGGTCGCTATTTTAGGGTAATTAAGGGACTGGTTTGTGCAGTTTTGGGGACGGTTTTATGGCTAAAATCTGGACAGTTTCAGGGGTTTATGGGGACTGTTTTAGGCAGTTTTTAAGGCAGAGGGCTTCTGTTTTTGGACTGAGGCGTGAAGGCTTTTAAGGGGGCTGTGTAGTGTGTGCTGGTGGCGTGATTAGGCAAGTTGGTGAGGTTTTATGCGTGCAGGTGAGTGTGTGCTGGTGGAGTGAACGTGCGTGAGGTGAGGGCCTTTATGTGGTGCGTTGAGGGCGTGTTGTTTCATGAAGACTGGTCAGGGCGTGAAGGCTATAGGTGCGTGAAGGTTGAGGCGTTTGAGGGGCGTCGAGCAAGGTTGGTTCGTGGCTAGTGTTGTGGGCTATATGGGCTATTAGCGTGAAGGCTGTGAAGGGCTGGAGACGAGTAGAGGGGTGAGCAGGAAGCAACGTAAAAAGGGCAAGTGAGTGTGCGTGAGGCTAGGAGCAAGGGACGTGTTTAATGATAATGAGTGGAGCAGGCTAGGGACGATCAGGTGTTGGTAAGTGAGGATGATATGCGGCTGTTGAAGGTGATCAGTGGCGTGGTTTGAAGTCAGTGTTGAGGGCAGTGGTGAGTGCTAGGTGTGTTGCTGTTAATGGAGGGTTTTGCTAGGTGCGGCAATTGAAGCAGTTTTAGAGTTGGCCGAGGGTTATTTTCTTTTGTTCGTGATTTTTGTGAGAATCAGCCAGCCAGGGTTTGAGTTGGGGTGAATGGTTCTTTTTATAGGTCAAGGGAGGGGGTTTACCGTGTTGGAGAAGGAATCAAATTTGTGTATTAATTAGGAAATATTTTTAATTTAGTATGTGATAGGGAAAATCTTTAATTAGGGGAATTAATTTGATTTGTTCTTTTTAGTTAAGGATATGATTTATTAAATTGGTAGGTGATTTAATTAAATTAGGAATGTGTTTTATTTAAATTAGGAATTTAATTTAATTATTTTTTAATTTAATTTCAAGTTTTAATAAATTTATGAACGTGATTTTAATTTAATATAAGTTTAATTTAATTGGTTTTAATTTAATTAATGAGATGTGGTTTAAATGTTTTATTATTTAATTTGTGAGATGTGTTTTAATGGTTTGGTGTGTTTCAAACAGAAGTCCAACACAGCGAACCCGAAGCGAAACAAGCGAGTTAACTCTGACAAAATGCTAATTTCCAACTTTACCCTTCCAACGTCCGTTTCCCGCGGCTTTCACAACTAAAGAGGTAGTGTTTCCATACGAGACTCATCATCGGGCTGATATGCAAAAATGCAATGCCTACAAAAGGTTTGGTGCAAAAATTTGTAAAGAATTCTTTGGGTTTATTATTATTCACATGTTACTATTCACGTGAATAGTAATTTTTTTTTAATCTATTTATTCCAATTCCCAAAGTGCCTCTATCGTCATTCACCAATCCCTAAGCCACTATGGAACCTCATAAATGATCTGTTCAACAATTAAACACATTGAACCATTTATGAACAATTCATTCAACAATCATATATGCTGTTAAATTTGTACTGTGCACTGTTAACCATTGATTTCGACTTTGTTGTGTGTGACCTTTTGGGTTCCCCTCAAGTTGGACATGAAATGAATCGTGATAATTTATTCGAACATAAATTATCCTCCGATCAGATGGTCGTTCGATTTCAATTACCAAGGTTAACATCTAGTAACATGCCAAGGCCCCCAAATGAGAAGGAAAGATATATATACCCATTGCGTATGCGATTTACATATGATACGGTCCATCGCCTCACTGTATCCCCACCGTTTGACCTAGGGTATGGAAAGTGTCCACCCATATAGTCAAAGGTATGATGTTGATAGTGTCATGAATCGTGCTAACCCAAGAATCTCATATGATTCTTCCGTTGTGGCCACAGTCTCAAGCACTGATCACACATATCAACCCGCGAACTGGAATACTACACTTATAAGAAAATATTTCTGAAAGAGTGGCGATTCTCTGTTGTATCTTTACAAACTTCATGAGTTTCAACAAATGACCCAATCATACCCTTATTACCGGATCTTTTGAACCGGGGAATGATAATGTCAAAGTTATTTGATCCACACATAAGATTGTAAAGACCTCAAGTCTAAGGACTAGTCATAAAATCGATACATGAAAGTTCTCACAGACACATGGGATAAACACTCCATATGAAACTTTCGGTGGTCAGTTAGATGGACACGAGCAACTCATACATCCATATGATACACCAAGCGGATAGATCTTCTCTAGTAGCCTACGTGATCGGCTACCCCACTTAAGGGCGAATCATATCATCATGCTAGTCTTTCCGCTTTGTGAACGCCCGAATTATTCACAAACCTATGACTATGAACGTTTAAGAGTAATGATTATCATAAGGCGTGGAAGCCATCATCTTATTACTCCAAGGGCCTTATTACAGTGTTTGATGATTCATATAAGTTATGTAAGACATTTATAATAAAGATTTCCATTTTATTAATTAATGAAAATTTTACAAATAAATGTATATTAGCCCATCCACAAGTTGGGTATATGGCATATCCTTAACAATCTCCCACTTGCACTATAGCCAACTAGTATGAATTTGGACACCATACTCTCGAATGTGCCTATCATGCTTTTGTTGAGTCAGCCCTTTAGTCAGAGAATCTGCAAGATTATCTTCTGTGGGTATTTTCTCTATAATAACTTCTTTTCTTTCAACAATCTCTCCCTGATGAATACAATCGCCTGAGTCCTACATGCTTGGATTTCTGGTGGGACCTTGGTTCCTTTGATTGAGCAATGGCGCCCGTGTTGTCACCGTACATCGTGACGCCATTCTTTATCGCGGGAAGTACTTTCAGCTCCGTGATGAACTTCTTTATCCAGACTGCTTCTATAGCTGCCTCAGATGCTGCAATATACTCGGCTTCAGTGGTGGAGTCTGCTGTAGTTGTTGACTATTTTGAGCTTTTCCAACTGACAGCACCACCATTCAAAGTAAACAGATATCCTGTTTGCAATCTGCTGTCATCCCTATCGGTCTGAAAGCTCACATCACAGTAACCAATGACTTTCATCTCAGAACAATCTTTGTATGTCAAGAACACATCCTTAGTTCTTCTCAGATACTTGAGGATTATTATGACAGCTGCCTAGTGTTGCTCACCAGGATTTGCCTGATACCTGCTCGTTATGCTAAGAGCATAAGAAAATCAGGTCTTGTACATAACATGGCGTACATGATCGATCCTATTGCTAAGCATAAGGGATCCTACTCATACTCTCTCTATCTGAAGGAGTATGTGGACATTGCTCCTTAGATAATTGATTCCATGACAAGTAGGTAAATACCCCTCTTTTAGAATCTTCCATTTTGAATATTTTCAAAACTTTATCTATGTACGTAGATTGAGAAAGTCCTAACAACCTCTTAGATATATTACGGTAGATCTTAATGCCGAGGATGTAGGCTACTTCTCCCAAATCTTTCATGGAGAAATTCTGAGATAACCATTGTTTGGTGGCTTGCATCATGGGAATATCATTCCCGATGATTAATATGTCATCGACATATAATACAAGAAATGCAACAGCATTCCCACTACTTTTCATGTAAACACAAGGCTCGTCTATATTTTTTGATGAAGTCAAATTCTTTGATTGTCTCATCAAATCGTATATTCCAACTTCTGGAGGCCTGCTTGAGTCCATAAATGGATCGTTTAAGCTTGCATACTTTATTATGATCATTCTTAGATGCAAACCCCTCAGGTTGTGTCATATAGACTTCCTCTACGAGGTTCTCATTAAGGAAAGCTATTTTGACATCCATCTGCCAAATCTCATAATCGAAGTGTGCAGTTAGTGCCAGTAAAATTCGAATGGACTTTATCATTGCAACAGGTGAGAAGGTTTCGTCATAGTCAATTCCTTGGATTTGTCTATAACCTTTCGCCACCAACCTAGCCTTATAGGTTTGGATGTTGCCTTCTGCATCAGTTTTAAGATTGTAAATCCACTTGCAGCCTATGGGTTTTATCCCTTCAGGTGCATCCACCAAGTCCCAAACTTGATTCTTATACATAGAGTCTATTTTGGATTTCATGGCCTCAAGCCACTTGACTGAATCAATGTCACGCATTGCTTCGTCATAACTGGTGGGATCGTCATTATCAATGACCTAATCATGTTCCTCATCAATATGGAAACCATATCTTTCAGGCTCATATTTTTCCCTACCAGACCTTCTAAGTTCATAACCTTGTGGTTGTTCCGTCGCTGCCCTTTTGAGGGGCCTGGGGTTTAGTTCTATGTTAGTTTGTTCTTCTCATACCTCATCAAGGTCAAGTCTACTCCCACTATATTTCTTGAGAAGGATTTCATTCTCTATAAATTTAGCATTTCGTAAGACAAATGTTATTTGTTCATTTGGGATGTAGAACACGTATGCTCTTGAGTTCAAGGCATATCCTACAAACTTACATTTAATTGCCCTATCATCCAATTTGTTAGTTTTTGTGAGCTTAACATATGCGTCACATCCCCAAACTCTTAGATAACTAAGACTTGGACGTTTCCCAGACCACAACTCATATGGTGTTTGACTAATAGTCTTGGAAGGAACTTGGTTTAGTAGTAGTGTTGCAGTTTATAAAGCAAGACCCCAAAATGAAAGAGGTAGATCCGTGTCTGCCATCATTGATCAGACCATATCTAATAATGTCTGATTTCTCCTTTCGGAAACCCCATTATGCTGTGGAGTTCCTAGAGGAGTCCAATGGGAAACAATGCCATTTTCTCTCAAGTAATCTTAAAATTCGTCGCTTAAGTATTCACCGCCTCGGCCAGACCTTAGTGACTTAATACTTTCATTAAGCTGTTTTTCTACTTCAGCTTTGAAGACTTTAAATTTCTCAAAGGCTTCAGATTTGTACCGCATAAGGTATAAATACCCATATCGCGAATGATCATCGATAAAGATAATGAAGTAGGAGAATCCACCTCTAGCGGTGACTGACATTCGTCCACCCATATCAGAGTGTATGAGTTCTAATGTCTCCGCTGCACGCTGTCATTTACCTTTGAAAGGTAATTTGGTCATTTTACCAAGTAAACATGACTCACAAGTTCCATAAGGTTCATATTTGAAGGGTCTGAAATACTCATCCTTATGCAGCTTAGTTAATCTTGTTTCATTGATATGACCTAAGCGACTGTGCCATTGAAGTGATTCATTGAGATTATTCGAGTTAACGTTGTATATATTAGAGGTTGAACAGTCTTTGTTAGTTTGTAAGACATAGATACCATTATTCAAAATACCATCTCCATATTTTATTTCATTGAAATAAATAGAACATTCATTACAACTTATTAGGCATGAAAAGCCTTTATTACATAAAGAAGAAATTGAAATGATGTTCTTTACTAGAGAAGGTACATAAACATAATCTTCTAAGTCTAAAACTAAACCATTCGACAAAACTAATGAATAAGTCCCCAGGCAGAATGCAGCCAGTTTTGCTCCATTACCCATGCGTAAGTCAACCTCCCATGACGAAGTCTCCTACTATTTCTCAGCCCTGCACATTGTCACACAAGTGAGTCCCACAACCGGTGTCAAGCACCCAAGTAGAAGGTTTAGAGTTTTGAGAATATAGTTCAATCATATACAACATACCTGAAGCATTGGGCTTCTTGGCCTCTTGGGCTTCCCTAGCTTCCTTGACTTTCAAGGATCTGCAGTCTTTCTTCCAATGACCCTTCTTTCCACAAAAGAAACATTTCCCCTTTCCATTTTTCTTCTCCACCTTACCATTAGGCTTTAGGTGATCTAGAGCCTTGCCTTTGCCCTTATTTTTCTTTGGGCCTCGTGGCTTCGGGTCCGTACCCATAAGCATGACGGAGGTTTTAACCTCCGGTTTCAAGTCCTTCTCTACTTGCTTTATCAAATTGTGCAATTCTGCTAAAGTAGCTTCTTTATTAGACAGATGAAACTGCATAATAAAGTTAGAGAAGTCTTTTATTAAGGATTAAAGAATTAGATCCTGACCTATCTCATGATCCATGATGAACCCGAGGTTGGCCAATTTTTCAATGTGGCCAATCATCTTAAGCACATGTCCACTAACAGATCCTTCCTTATACCTTGTTTGGAATAAGGCACATTACACTTGGAATCTCACGGTATGAACGGAAGTTGCATACAACTCCTTCAAGGGAAAGATGATGGTTTGAGCATCCATATCTTCGTGAGCTTTCTGAAGTTCGTCCGACATAGAGCCAAGCATTATGGAAACTGCTTGCTCATCATCGTCGACGTGTTTCTTCCAAGCATCAAATATATTTTCGTCAGCATCTTCTGTGGGTTCAGGGGGAAATGGTCTTTCAATAACATAGAAAATCTTTTCTTGTCGTAAGAAAATTTTAAGGTTTCTAAACCAGTCATTGTAGTTGTACCCTTTGAGCTTATGCTCATCAAGGATGGAACGAAGTGATACTCTATTTTCTATTTGAATGCTTGTTAAATATTTTAACCCACCTGTTAAGAGAGAATGTTAAAATTATGAATATGTTTTCATTAATGTTTCATAATAACATGGGCTTTTAATATTATGAATTTGCTCCCACTCAATTATTTTAAAATTTTAAGCAAATCGCATCAACCCCAATATGATGGATTTCTTATGGGCAAGGATCCCATTATCATCATTTCATAACTCCGACTAGGGCCGATCGTTATAAAATACGATAATTAGGTAGGTTCCCAACCAATTTATGATATATATCACAATTCCTTGATCATTGGGTTGGGCAATCAAACATGCCATAGCTTATGCTAGTCCTGTGGACACCCAATCTTTCCCACTAAGTTATAAGACCACGCCTAAGGGACGCTGCGTCTTATGACTCAGAAAAGTCAAACCCTTATCAATAGTACGATTTAGGGACAAATTAGTATTGGTAAGTCTGGTAAAGCCTAGTTCTACCAATACGGTTTAAGACTTTTGGGTCTATACTTTCCAATGGGAGGCAAATTTTAGACTTAAATTATTATTGAGGATTTTAGCAAGTTTAAGTGAATAACTGTCAAATGGATTCATCCATTGAAAATTCCCCAGAGGGAGGGTGAACGAACTCTCTTAAATACCCTTACCTCTTAGGCTCTTATTACCTAGGTGACAGGAATCTGTTGGGAAGCGGCTGGGAGTGCGCAGCAGAAAAATAAATAATTAAAATTATGATGCCGCTTTCCCTTTACCCAAGACCCATTTTTTTTATTGTTCTACAAGCCTAGGCATGTTACTATATATTCTAAGCATAAAACTCATAAAAATGCAAAAAACATAAACCTAAACTTGCTAACTATCATAAGAACTCTAATTAAATAAAGAAAGAAAAAGACTTACTTGAACCGTAGACTCCTCTAGTCCTCCCTCCAATCTACAAGCTTTTCTCGAACTCAGTAAGCTCTTCCACGTTCCAAAGAGCCACCCAAGTGTGTGGCCTCCAAAGATGCACACATCAAAGCCAAAACTCAACGGCAAGACTACGCCTTGAGTGCACGGGTATTTTGCCCTTTGTGCTAGCCTAGGCAAATACCTCAAAACTTTTAACTCGAGGTTCCTCTAGTCAATTAGACTTAAGGATCCTCAAAATCAGTGGCTTACTCATAAACTTTAGAGTTGCTCACTTATGTAAAGCCAAGATATGAAAGGTTCGGTCCAAAATTTTTTGAAGAATTCTTTGGGTTTATATAGTGCTCCAAAGACAACAAATTAATTAAGAATCCAATGTAGGATAAAAGCCACTTTAATCTTAGCCATTGGATATTAATTTAGTGGTTTAATGAGATTATAAAACCCTAATAAGAGTTTGGGCTGAATTGTAATTCAAAACAAATAACAAAAATAAAAAAAAATTATTATTCACATGTTACTATTCACATGAATAGTATTTTTTTTTAATCTATTTATTCCATTTCCCAAAGTGCCCATATCGTCATTCACTAATCCCTAAGCCACTATGGAACTTCATAAATGATCTGTTCAATAATTAAACACATTGAACCATTTATGAACAATTCCTACATCAATCATATATGCTGTTAAATATGTATTGTGCACTGTTAACCATTGATTTCGACTTTGTTGTGTGTGATCTTTTGGGTTCCCCTCAAGTTGGACATGAAATGAATCGTGATAATTTAATCCAACATAAATTATCCTCCGATCAGATGGTCGTTCGATTTCAATGACCAAGGTTGACATCTAGCAACATGCCAATGCCCCCAAATAAGAAGGAAAGATATATGTATATATACCCATTCTGTATGCGATTTACATATGATACGATCCCTCATCTCACTGTATCCTCACCTATTGACCTAGGGTACATAAAGTGTCTACCCATATGGTCAAAGGTATGATGTTGACAGTGTCATGAATCGTGCTAACCCAAGAATCTCACATGATTCTTCCACTGTGGCCACAGTCTCAAGCACTGATCACACATATCAACCCGCGAACTGGAATACTACTCTTATAAGAAAATATTATCCGAGAGAGTGGCGATTCTCTGTTGTATCTTTACAAACTTCATGTGTTTCAACAAATGACCCAATCATACCCTTATGACCGGATCTTTTGAACCGGGGAAGGAGAATGTCAAAGTTATTTGATCCAAAAATAAGATTATAAAGACCTCAAGTCTAAGGACTAGTCATATAATCGATACATGAAAGTTCTCACAGACACATGGGATAAACACTCCATATGAAAAATTTTGGCGGTCAGTTCGATTGACACGAGCAACTCATGCATCCATGTGATACACCAAACGGATGGATCTCCGCTAGTAGCCTATGAGATCGGATACCCCACTTAAGGGTGGATCATATCATCATGCTAGTCTCTCCGCTTTGTGAACGCCCAAATTTTTCACAAAACTATGACTATGAACATTTAAGAGTAATGATTCTCATAAGGCGTGGAAGCCATCGTCTTATTACTCCAAGGGCTTTATTACAGTGTTTATGATTCATATAAGTTATGTAAGACATGTATAATAAAGATTGACATTTTATTAATTAATGAAAATATTACAAATACATGTACATATAGCCCGTCCACAAGTTGGGTATAGGGGATATCCCTAACAATCTCAAACTTACACTATAGCCAACTAGTATGAATCTGGACACCAGACTCTCAGGTGTGCCTATCATGCTTTTGTTGAGTCAGCCCTTTAGTCAGGGAATCTGCAAGATTATCTTCTGTGGGTATTTTCTCTATAATAACTTCTTTTCTCTCAACAATATCCTTGACGAGATGAAATCACCTGAGTTCATGCATGGATTTCTGGTGGGACCTTATTTCTTTTGATTGAGCAATGGCGCATGTGTTGTCACAGTACATCATGATTCCATTCTTTATCGCGGGAAGCACTTCCAGCTCCGTGATGAACTTCTTTATCCAGAATGCTTCTTTAGCTGCCTCAGATGCTGCAATATACTCGGCTTCAGTGGTGGAGTCCGCTGTAGTTGACTACTTTGAGCTTTTCCAACTGACAGCACCGCCATTCAAAGTAAATAGATATCCTATTTGCGATCTGTTGTCATCCCTGTCGGTTTGAAAGCTCACATCACAGTACCAATGACTTTCATCTCAGAACAATCTCCGTATGTCAAAAACACATCATTAGTTCTTCTCAGATACTTGAGGATTGTTTTGACAGCTGCTCAGTGTTGCTCACCAGGATTCGCCTGATACCTGCTCGTTATGCTAAGAGCATAAGAGACATCAGGTCTTGTACATAGCATGGCGTACATGATCGATCCTATTGCTGAATCATAAGGGATCTACTCATACGCTCTCTATCTGAAGGAGTATGTGGACATTGCTCCTTAGATAATTTGATTCCATGACAAGTAGGTAAATTACCTCTTTTAGAATCTTCCATTTTGAATCTTTTCAAAACTTTATCTATGTACATAGATTGAGAAAGTCCTAACAACCTCTTAGATCTAATACGGTAGATCTTAATGCCGAGGATATAGGCTGCTTCTCCCAAATCTTTCATGGAGAAATTCTGAGATAACCATTGCTTGGTGGCTTGCATCATAGGAATATCATTCCCGATGATTAATAGGTCATCGACATATAATACAAAAAATACAACAGCACCCCACTACTTTTCCTGTAAACACAAGGCTCGTCTACATTTTTGATGATGTCAAATTCTTTGATTGTCTCATCAAATCGTATATTCCAACTTCTGGAGGCTTGCTTGAGTCCATAAATGGATTGTTTAAGCTTGCATACTTTATTATGATCATCCTTAGATGCAAACCCCTCAGGTTGTGTCATATAGACTTCCTCTACGAGGTTCTTATTAAGGAAAGTTGTTTTGACATCCATCTGCTCAATCTCATAATTAAAGTGTGCAGCTAGTGCCAGTAAAATTCGAATGGACTTTATAATTGCAACCGGCGAGAAGGTTTCCTCATAGTCAATTCCTTGGATTTGTCTATAACGTTTCGCCACCAACCTAGCCATATAGGTTTGGATGTTGCCTTCTGCATCAGTTTTATGCTTGTAAATCCACTTGCAGCCTATGGGTTTTATCCCTCCAGGTACATCTACCAAGTCTCAAACTTGATTCTGATACATATAGTCTATTTCGGATTTCATGGCCTCAAGCCACTTGACTGAATCAATGTCACACATTGCTTCGTCATAACTGGTGGGATCGTCATTATCAATAACCTAATCATGTTACTCATCAATAAGGAAATCATATCTTTCAGGCTCATGTCTTTCCCTACCAGACCTTCTGAGTTCATAACCTTGTGGTTGTTCCGTCACTGCCATTTTGAGGGGCCTGGGGTTTAGTTCCATGTTAGTTTGTTCTTCTCTTACCTCATCGAGGTCAAGTCTACTCCCACTATATTTCTTGAGAAGGAATTCATTCTCTAGAAATTTAGCATTTCGTGAGACAAATGTTCTTTCTTCATTTGAGACGTAGAACACGTATGCTCTTGAGTTCAGGGCATATCCTACAAACTTACATTTAACTGCCTTATCATCCAATTTGTTAGTTTTTGTGAGCTTGACATATGCGTCACATCCCCAAACTCTTAGATAACTAAGACTAGGACGTTTCCCAGACCATAACTCATATGGTGTTTGACTAACAATCTTGGAAGGAACTTGGTTTAGTAGTAGTGTTGCAGTTTATAAAGCAAGAGCCCAAAATGAAAGAGGTAGATCCGTGTCTGGCATCATTGATCGGACCATATCTAAGTAATCTTGAAATTCGTTGCTTAAGTATTCACTACCTCGTTCAGACCTTAGTGACTTAATACTTTTATTAAGCTGGTTTTCTACCTCAGCTTTGAAGTCTTTGAATTTGTCAAAGGCTTCAGATTTGTACCGTATAAGGTACACATACCCATATCACGAGTGATCATCGATAAAGGTAATGAAGTAGGAGAATCCACCTCTAGCAGTGACTGACATTGGTCCACATACATCAGAGTGTATGAGTTCTAATTTCTCCGTTGCACGCTGTCATTTACCTTTGAAGGGTAATTTGGTCATTTTACAAAGTAAACAAGACTCACAAGTTCCATAAGGTTCATATTTGAAGGGTCTGAAATACCCATCCTTATGTACCTTAGTTAATCTTGTTTCATTGATATTACCTAAGTGACTGTGCCATAGAAGTGATTCATTCAGATTATTCGAGTTAACGTTGTATATATTAGAGGTTGAACATTATTTGTTAGTTTGTAAGACATAGATACCATTATTCAAAATACCATCTCATATTTTATTTCATTGAAATAAATAGAACATTCATTACAACTTATTAGGCATGAAAAGCCTTTATTACATAAAGAAGAAATTGAAATGATGTTCTAAACTAGAGAAGGTACATAAACACAATCTTCTAAGTCTAAAACTAAACCATTCGGCAAATCTAATGAATAAGTCCCCAGGCAGAATGCAGCCAGTTTTGCTCTATTACCAATGCGTAAGTCAACCTCCCCATGACGGAGTCTCTTACTGTTTCTCAGGCCCTGCACATTGTTACACAAGTGAGTCCCACAACCGGTGTCAAGCACCCAAGTAGAAGGTTCAAAGTTTTGAGAATATAGTTCAATCATATACAATATACCTGAAGCATTGGGCTTCTTGGCCTCTTGGGCTTCCCTAACTTCCTTGGCTTTCAAGGATCTGCAGTCTTTTTCCAATGACCATTCTTTCCAAAAAAGAAACATTTCCCCTTTCCATTTTTCTTCTCCACATTGCCATTGGGCTTTAGGTGATCTAGAGCCTTGGCTTTGCCGTTATTTTTATTTGGGCCTCGTGGCTTCAGGTCCGTACCCGTAAGCGTTACGGATGTTTTAAGCTCCGGTTTCAATTCTTTCTCTGCTTGCTTTATCAGATTTTGCAATTCTGCTAAAGTAACTTCTTTATCAGACATATGAAACTGCATAATAAAGTTAGAGAATTCTTTTGGTAAGGACTGAAGAATTAGATCCTAACATATCTCATGATCCATGATGAACCCGTGGTTGGCCAATTTTTCAATGTGGCCAATCATCTTAAGCACATGTCCACTAACAGATCCTTCCTTATATCTTGTTTGGAATAAGGCACATGACACTTGGAATCTCATGGTATTAACGGAAGTTGCATACAACTCCTTCAAGTGAAAGATGATGGTTTGAGCATTCATATCTTCGTGAGCTTTCTGAAGTTCATCCGACATAGAGCCAACCATTATGCAAACTACTTGCTCATCATCATCGACATGTTTCTTCCAAGCATCGAATGTATTTTGGTCAGCATCTTCTGCGGGTTCAGGGGAAATGGTCTTTCAAGAACATAGAAAATCTTTTCTTGTCGTAAGACAATTGTAAGGTTTCTAAACCAGTCATTGTAGTTGTCCCCTTTGAGCTTATGCTCATCAATGATGGAACGAAGTGATACTCTGTTTGCCATTTGAATATTTGTGAAATATTTTAACCCACCTGTTAAGAGAGAATGCTAAAATTAGGAATATGGTTTTCATTAATGTTGCATAATAATATGGGCTTTTAATATTTTGAATTTGCTCCCACTCAATTTTTTTAAAATTTTAAGCAAATCGCATCAACCCCAATATGATGGATTTCTTATGGGCAATGATCCCATTATTATCATTTCATAACTCCGACTAGGGCCGGTCGTTATAAAATACGATAATTAGGTAGGTTCCCAACCAATTTATGATATAAATCACAATTCCATGATCATTGGGTTAGGCAATCAAACATGACATAGCTTATGCTAGTCCTTGTGGACACCCAATCTTTGCCACTAAGTTATAAAGACCACGCCTAAGGGTCGCTGCGTCTTATGACTCAGAAAAGTCAAATCTTTGTCCATAGTACGATTTAGGGACAAATTGGTGTTGGTCAGTCTGGTAAAGCCTAATCCTACCAATACGATTTAAGCCCTTTGGGTCTATACTTTGCAATGGGAGGCAAATTTTAGACTTAAATTATTATTGAGGATTTTAGCAAGTTTAAGTGAATAACTGTCAAATGGATTCCTCCATTGAAAATTCCCCAGAGGGAGGGTGGAGCGAACTCTCTTAAATACCCTTACCTCTTAGGCTCTTATTGTTGGACAATTATGACCCATAGCGTCACTATATGTACAGAAAGTGGTGTTGTTGTACAAATTAACTATGTGACAAAGGAGATTTCTCTCTTATCATTTGTGATTAGATCACTAAGATGTATAAATGATAGGAGGTCCTTATGATTAGTTCCTGGATTGAGAATGATAGGAGACAATATCAGTCCACGAAGGATTAATCATTAAATATCCCTAGTCAGAGTATTATCGAGATTGGACATCGATAAATACGTAAAAGACTAGTATTACACTTGTGCGCGTTGTGAGGGCACAACGGCATAGTTCTCATATATTTGGGTATATGATACTCATGCAAGTGTAGTAGGAGGTTGTGTTTTACCGATGGTATGGGAAACAGCTTCGCTCTGGATAGACCCCCTCGAAATTCCATTGGTAGTATGACTCTGTGTCGATGGAAGTCCGACATCAGGGTAGGTGTATTTGGTCTTAACCTGAGACTTGCACCGCTAATACTTGCGACAATCAATATACTTTGGTTGCGGTAGTCCAGGACTTTAACAGGTTCTGTGTATGCCAATGCTGGGGATATTGAGAATCGTAGTATGTTGGGTGTGATGTCAAGATGGAAGTATCACTCCAGTCATAGTGGAGATGATGGTCACCTAGGATACGGGACTGGTTCTCTTAAATGCTGAAGCTATTGGGATATTATGACAAGGTCATGTATATCCGATTATAGAGACTAATTACCAGACATCCGACATGTGCTTCGTACGGGGCAGACACAATTACAGCCCTAGTCCTATCACGTGATCATACGATACTGGATCGACATGCACAATACTATGTATACTACGCCTGATATAGATCCTTTATTCCTGTAAGGATATTTCCGGAGAATTGGCTAGGCATGGCACTTTGCTAGAGGCCAACCTTGTCTTGTAAATCGATATAAACGTAGTACTTGGTACTTACGTGTTGAGATAGTCCGACTACCGAATTTACTGCCAACATATCCGGGGTTCTCATGGGTCGCTTCCCAAAGATTCACCGATGACGTATGACTCGCACTCTAAATTAATCAGGGATTAATTAGAAGAGAGAGAAAATAAATCTGGGATTAATTGCGGAGATATTTTATCTGGGATAAAATATCATTTAAAGAGAGATAACGATTAATTTGGAATTAATCGACAAATTAATATATTCGATATATTAATTGAATTTGGATTTCGACGCGGAATTAAAATTAGATTTAAATTCGGGCGAACGAGTTAATTTAGAATTAATTCGTTAGCGATGTGAATAGTAATTATGCTATGCATGATTATTTAATTAAATTAGATTTAATTGCGACGCAATGGAAAATTCGTTAATTTGGAATTAGCGAACCAGAGCCCGAGATTATTTGCGAGCGCATTCGCATTTCGAATTCGAGTGCGGCACGCAAGTCAAATCAAGCATCAAATCGCTAGTCGCATCTAGCGTCACATCATTCGTCAATCAAGTGATAGATGTCTTTCACTTTGAGTGATTGACGCAAGTCACTATTCATGATTGATGGATTGATGTGAGTTGATTGAGGTGGTTGGATCCATTTATGGCTTGACTTTTGAAAGAGAAAAAATTGGTATATGTTTATTTGTTTTTAGAAAACATAAATCTAATATACACTTTTCTCTCTCTCTCTCTCTCTCATCTCCTCTCTTTTTCTTTCTTCTCAAACACGCCCAAGGGGATGTGTTCTTCACTGGTTTGGTTACTGCCGAGCAGTGAAAGGAAGCCAAGAGTTGCGATTTTATGGCAAAATCGGGAGTGCTAGCACACTACGAAGTCATGCGAAGGTGATAGGGAAGTCTACCAATGAGCCGGGAATCGTTCGACGAAGCTCGGAGCTTGACGAAGGAGCACCCATGTCCGAACTTGGAGGGCAGTGGCAGTGAACTGCCGTGACAGTCCAAAGAAGTAGAATTTGTTTTTTTTTTTTGCCTCCGCGTCGCTCAACCGATCGATGTGAGTATTCTGCAACTTCCTCGATTTATATTCGCACTTGTTTCATGTTTGTTATTCGATCCTCGGGGCCGTAGAACTCCAACAATGGTATCAGAGCGAGTAAAAGCATGAAAAATGACTTAGGGTTAAAATTTGGGTAATTTTGCTTGGAGCATGATTTTGTCAAATTGAGTGTTTGGTTATGTTTATTTAATGTTAACTTAGAGTTATATATGTATAATTTGGAGAAAAATTGATTGGATCAAATTTCCCCAAATTCTTGATCATGGCCGAATGATACCCTAATTTGTGAGTCTTGGAATTTTTTTGATTTTTGTTCATTGGATGAATTGGAAATCATTTGGGGATATTGATTTAATGTTTAATTTGATTCAATTGGATTGGATTTGAAATTGGATATAAAATCCTCACATTGCCGAGACATAAAGTAGCATATATGGGTTTGATTTTTGATCAAAATATGTTGGACATGTTTTGTGGTTATTAAGCATGATTAGTTATGTTAATTGATATTTTTGAAATTTTAATTTGGGTGATTAATCATGATATACACTTTAGGTTAATTAAATAAGAAATTGGATTTTTTGTGTTTAATTATGTTGGGCCTTAAAATTGGATTTGGGCTTTAATCTTATAATTGGGCTAAATGGGCTCGGTAATACTAAGTTAGGTTTAGGCAAATTGGATTGGATCCAAGCCCAAAACCGCCTCCATAAAGCCCAAATGCAACTTAATGGACCTTTAAAGTTTAATTGGGCCTAATGGGCCAAAATTGATTTATGGGCTTATGGGGTAATTCCTGGATTGGATTTTGGTTATTCGGTTTGACCCGAGTTGACCAAAAGTTCACGCCTTAAGAAATTAATTAAAAGCCCATTGGACTTTAATTAAATTAATGTTGGACGTTAATCGGGCTTTGAGACCCGTAACGATTAAATTTGGAATTTAAGTCGTAAAAGGTTCGTAATTAAAGTGTAGTATTTAATTTGGAATTAAATAGCGAATTAGAATTAAATACAAATTGAATTGGATTTAATTATGTAGTTTAATTTAATTCGAGAATTTGTACTTTGAGTACTTATTCGCAAAAACGAGTTTAACTCGAGCAAAATCAAATCGTTGTTTGAACATTGGATGGTCACTAATTATCAGATTAATTAATTAGATTAGATTGATTGATAGCATGCTTGTGTGAATACATGGTTGCGATGCTTGAATAATGTATATCGGATGGATATTAGATGGGTGGGGCAATTTTGTTGGATAATATGACCCATAGCGTCACTATTTGTACAGATCATGGTGTTGTTGTACAATTAACTATGTGACAAGGAAATTGCACTCTCATCATTTGTGATTAGATCACCATAGATGTATAAATGAAGAGAGGTCCATATGATTAGTTCCTGGATTGAGATGATATGAGACAGTATCAATCCCCGAAGGATTAATCATTAAATATCCCTAGCCGAAGTATTATCGAGACTAGACATCGATAATGCGGAATAGGCTAGTATTGCACTTGTGCGCGTTGTGAGGGCACAACGGCATAGTTCTCATATATATAAGTATTGGATACTTATGCAAGTGCGATAGGAGGTTGTGTTTCACCGATGGTACGGGAAACAGCTTCGCTCTGTATAGACCCCTCGGAATCCCATTGGTATTATGACTATGTGTCTATGGGAGGCCGAAATCGAGGTAGGTGTGTATAGTCTTAACCTGAGACTTGCATCGCTAATACTTGCGATAATCGGTAGACTCTGGTCTTGGTGGTACAGGGCTTTAACCGGTTCTGTGTACACCGCTTCTGGGTTTATCAGAGAGTCGTAGTGTATTGGGTGTGATGTCGAGACGGAAGTGTCACTTCAGTCATATTGGAGTTGATGTCACGCAGGATACGGTACTAGTGCTCTTGAGTGTTGCGCAACCAATCGGGATATTGTGACCAGGTCATGTATATCCGATTATAGAGACTATGTTACCAGACATCCGACATGTGCTTCGGACGGGGCAGACACTTATCCAGCCCCAGCCCTAGCACGTGATTATCCGATACTGGGCCGATATACACAATACTACGGTATTCTACGCTTGATACAGATCTATATATTCCTGTAAGAATATTTCTGGAGAATTGGGTAGGCATGGCGTTTTGCTAGAAGCTAACCTTGTCTTGTAAGTCGATATAAACGTAGTACGAGGTACTTACGTGTTCGGACAGTCCGACGATCGTATTTACTGCCAACATATCCGGAGATCTCATGGGTCGCTTCCTGAAGATTCACCGATGACGTATTACTCGCACTTTGATTAATCTGGGATTAATTAGAAGAGAGAGATAGAATTAATCTGGGATTAATTCGATGAGAGAGAAAATTAATCTGGGATTAATTGCGGAGATATTTTATCTGGGATAAAATATTAACTAAAGAGAGAGAACGATTAATTTGGAATTAATCGATAAAATAATATATTCGATATATTATTAGAAATTGGATTTCGACGCGGAATTAAAATTAGATTTTAATTCGGGCGAACGAATTAATTTAGAATTAATTCGTTAGCGACGTGAATAGTGAATTAGCTAGGCGTAATCATTTAATTACGACGCGACGGAAAATTCGTTAATTTGGAATTAGCGAACCCGAGCCCGAGAGTGATTGCGAGCGCGTTCGCATTTCGAATTCGAACGCGGCACGCAGTCACATCAATCGTCAAATCGTTAGTCGCGTCAATCGTCAAATCAATGTCACTTTGAGTGATGTGACTTGACAATATGTCACTTTATTAAAGTGAATAGATGTGATGTGACTTAAAGTTAAAAGTTGAAATGATGAAAAAGCTTTATTGTTTTAACTTTTGACTTTTAAATTAAAAGATAAGATATATATATGTTTTATTTATTTTTTACTTGGTAAATGAAATAAAAATATATATTAGATATCTTTTTCTCTCTCATGCACAGTACACGGTTTCTTCATCTCCCTCTCATTTTTCCCTCTTCTTTTTCTCTTCTTCTTCTCGGCTTCACTGCCGTTTTTGCTTGGAAATTTTCTGGTTAGACCGATTTTTGAGAAGCAAATGAAGAAGGATGGTGCTAGCACACACATGGGTTATACTTAGGTGATAGGGAAACGAATTCATGTGCTTGGAATCAATTTTGGAGCTTGAAGCTTGGATCTTCCATGGAGACCACCTATGGCCGATTCTTGGAGACGCAAAGAAGATCAAAACCGAGCAGCCCCTGCTGTTTTTGGAGGCCAAACCGAGCACCAACAAGGTCAAAAACGCAACTTGTGTTCATTTCATCAAAACCCATCAATGTGAGTATGAATTCCGCCTTACTCCTTTGTGTATTCATACTCGTTTTATGCATGATTTGTGATCCTTGGGACTTGATTGAACACTTACATTGGTATCTTGAGCTTTTGATGCATGAAAACCGAATTAGGGTTCTTGAGCAAATTTGGGGCTTTTTGATTTTAGCTTGATTCTGACAAATTGATTGTGTAAGAATGCTTATATATGATCTAATTTGAGATATATGTAATCAATTTGACAAAAAAAATTGATTGGATTGATTTTCCCCAATTTGCTTATTTTTGTCAAAACTTTAATTTGGGTAAACTCGATTTAGGCATGATTTGGTTGAATTGTTTGATGCATTATGCTTGAATGAGGTTGAATTGAAGTTGTGCATGATCAATTTCAAGAAAATTGGATTAGATCAATTTTCCCCAATTCTTAAGGTTGAACATGAAACTTGAAATTGGGTAAAATGTGTTTAAGCATGTTTTTATTGAATTGGATGTTTAAGTTGTTGGATAATGACCCATAGCGTCACTATTTGCACAGATCATTGTGTTGTTGTAGCAAATTAACTATGTAATAAGGAAATTGCACTCTCATCGTTTGTGA